>APFE031054659.1:59163-134022 GCA_000404065.3 Pinus taeda
TATTAATATAATCAATCTCACCTTTCGGTAATCTAGGGTTACCTTGTCAGCTCATTTTGTTCTACTCCCAACACTAACCTGTTTATTAGACATTCATGAGATCCATTATTTCTTACATTTTTACATCTTGATAATCAACCTTAGTAGAAGGTTGTTATGAAACCATCTCACAAAAAGATAAATCAACGCCTTAGAAATAAGCCTCTTCGAGGGGACAACCTACTTTACATTACACAAATGAATAATTATTAGATGATTCAAATGACAAAACCTCCTCTCCATTTATAATAGTCTAAGGGGTCACAATATAACCAAAGTTGACCTAACAATAATAATATAAAGGCACAAAAATAACAATAGTGGGATTGTATGGGGCACAATAATGACAATATGGGCACAATAGGGGCACAACAATAACAATAAGGGATACAATGAAAATAGTATTGTGGGAATCACTAGTATTATAGTGACCTAACATGCCGCTATCCTTCAAAAAGTTGTTGTCCTCAATTCTTGAGTAGTTTTGGATGCTTCTGTATAAAATTCTCATCCTCCCATGTGGAGTCTTCAACAAGTAAGTTCTTTCACTTGATGAGATACTCTGAAATTGATCGATTTCGTAGCTATCGAGTTCTTTTTTCTTTGACTGCTTCAGGTTCTAATATGATTTTTCCTTCGTCATCAAGTTCTTGCAATATTTATTGAACTGGAAGCTTTTCACCTATAACCTTATTTAAGCATGCAGCATGGAAAACTAGGTGTACTCGGGAAGCTGTAGGAAGCTCCAATTTGTATGCCATAGTACTTATCTTTAGCAACACCTTCTACACACCATAATACTTTGCTAATAATTTATCATCCTTATTAGCTTTCTTGAGTGAAATTTGTTTATATGTTTGTAGCCGTAGGAATGCCCAATCACCTACATCAAAACTTCATTCACTACGAAGTTGATTTGCATGTTGTTTCATTCTATTCTGCGCCAAGGTGAGGTTATCCTTTAATAATTGGAGAACTTGTTGTTGATGCTTGATCCGATATTCAATTGCTTGAACCTTAGAAATTTCTCTTAAATATGATGTGATGGATGGTGGATGATATCCAGAAAGTGCCATAAATGGGGTTATTTTTGTTGCAGTATGGAAGGAAGTGTTATACCACCATTCAACAAAAGGTAACCATTTGACTCATTGTGTCTATTTATCAGATACAAAGGAATGAAGATATCATTCCAAACATTTGTTTACTATCTTAGTTTTCCCATCAGATTGAGGATGATAAGATGAGTTATGAGCTAACTAAGTACTAAGACAAGAAAATAATTCTATCCAAAAATTTCCAATGAAAATGGGAACTCTGTCGCTTACAATAATATTTGAGTTTCCATGTAGCTTTTGAATTGTTTCCAGAAATGCATTAGAAATTGTACTCACTTTAAATGGATGAGAGAATGCACAAAAATGTGCATACTTGGTAAGTCTGTCAACTACCACCATGATAACACTCTTTCCTTCAGACTTCGGTAAACTTGTGATAAAATCCATTGAAACCTCCACCCAATGTTGGCTTGGAATGGATAAAGGTTGTAATAGTCTCGTGGTCTTAATTGTTTCAACTTTACTTTGTTGGCAAACCAAACGTTCCACCATAAACTTTTGAATATCTGATTTAAGGCCATCCCAAAAGAATCATTCTTAACCCTATGGTAAGTTTTTATAAATCTTGAGTGCCCTCCTAAGCGAGAGGTGTGCAATTCACTAAGAGTCTTTTGTTTGAGTTGTGCATTCTTACATAGGTATAACAGATCATTGTACCATAACAAATCATTTTTCCAGCTAAATGTATCAGATGTACTGTGATATTGTTGTATATTTTGAATGAGTGTTGTCACTTCCTCGTCATTCTTCCATTCAACCCTTGTTTCATTTATCCACTCTAGTTGGATAATAGAAATGGTGCAAAGAAATGATTCCACATCCTCATCCTTTCTTGAGAGAGCATCTGCCAAAACATTTTGCTTCCCCTTTTTGTAGTTCATTTCAAATTCATAAACCAACATATTTGTGACCCATTTTTGTTGCTCTTCTAAAGATAATCTTTGTTCTAAAAAGTATTTAAGACTATCATGATCTGTTTTTACTTTGAAGTGTCTTTCCATTAGGTAGGGTCATCATTTCTTAAGTGCATGTAGTATTTCCAACATGTCCTTCTCAAAAATAGCTTTGTGTAAATACTTTCCTTTGATTGGATGACTTTCGAAAGTAATGGGCCTTTCTTCTTTCACTAAAACAACACCAATTCCGTTTCCTGAGGCATCACATTCCACAATAAAGGTTTTTGGTGAAGTCCAGTGTAGCTACGACTAGTGCTTCACACATTGCCTCTTTAATATGTTCAAAGACCTTCATTGCTTCTGGAGTCCATGAAAAAGAATCTTTCTTCAATAATGTTGTTAGAGGTGCTACTATTCTGCCATAATTTTTAACAAACTTGTGTTAATACCCTGTTAACTTGAGAAATCCTCATAGATGCTTTATAGATGTGGGTATTTTCCATTCTTTAATGGTTTTAATTTTTCTAGGTCAACCTTAACACCTTCATGAGATACAATATGACCAAGATATTCCACCTCTTGTACTCAAAAGAAACATTTGGATATTTTTGCATATAATTGTTTCTCCTATAATAGTTTGAGCACCATGTCAACATGTTGGACATGATCCTTCGAAGGCTTGTTGTAGATCAGCATATCATCAAAAAATACTAACACAAATTTTCTAAGGAAGGGTTTGAAAATGGAATTCATCAAACATTGAAATGTAGAAGATGCATTAGTAAGGCCAAAAGGCATGACCAAAAATTCATAATGACCCTCATGAGTTCTAAATGTTGTTTTTGGAATGTCTTCAATCTTCATACTAATTTGATGATATCTTAAATGAAGATCCACTTGGTGAAGTAAATTGATCCATGTAATTCATCCAATAATTCATCAATGACAGGAACGGGAAATTTACCTTTAATATTGAGCTTGTTGAGCTCCCTATAATCAGGACACATGCACCATGATCCATCCTTCTTGTGAGCCAATACTACTGGAGCAAAGAAAGAACTTTGACTAGGTTGAATTATACCAACCTCTAGCATTTTTGCAACCATATGTTTAATTTCACTCTTTTCGACATAGGCATATATGTAGGCCCTGTTGTTTGGAGGAACACTTCCTGTAATCAAATTAATAGCATGATCATGATCATGAATAGGTGGGAGGCCTTTGGGAGTCTCAAATACCTTGGAATGGTTGTCCAAGACTTTTTGGAGATATGGAGAAATGCATGATTTCGATGTGGGAACCTCTAGTGAACATAATTTTGCAATTATGTCTTGATATTCTTCTTTAGAAGCTTTGTCATTCCATTAGAGTTGATTATCTTTCTTAGTTTCCCTAAGATACCCCTTAGTTCAACTTCCTTTCCTTATGAAGAGAATTTCTTGAAAATTAAAATCTATTGTACCCAAGGCTTGTAGCCATTGGATTTCTAGTACAACATTGGCACCACCCATTGGAATGGAAAGCATTAGGTTATTCAATACATATTATTCCATGTATATCTTCATATTATGAAACTTTGGTCCTAGATATAGGAAGAAATTCAATTCCTTGGCTATCTTACAGTGAAAAAAATTATGGGTACTTCCCGAATCAATCAACACTATTACCTTTTTATTCTTGATATGCCCTTCTATCTTGATAGTTTGAGGAGTGGTAATTCCAACCAATGCATTACAAGATATGGTCAAATTCATTTCTTATTTTTCTAGGGTTTTTTCCTAGTGTATATCCTCTTATTTTGACATTTCTTGTTCCTTTTCTTCCTCCTCTTCACAATCTATGTAAAATAATTTCTTCTCGGCACACTTATGACATTTACTATATTTGCTATCACAGCTGTAACAAAGCCCTTTTTCTCTTTATTTCTTCCAATTTTTGTGTTGTTAACCTTATAGGTTGTTGATGGCTAGGGGTAGCAACACTTCCATCTTTATGATTGTCAGTGGTAGGCTTTCTTGTTGCCATAATTTTGCTTTCCATTTTTCTTGCCAACCTGAATGCCTTCTCCAATGTATCTGGTTCCCAAAGGCAAACATCGTGTTTGATGCTACCTTTTAAAGTCCCTATGAACACATCAATTCTATGCTCCTTTGGAATATATTTTACCCTTATATTCAATTTTTGGAAGTCCTCAATGTGCTCCATCATTGAGCGCTTTTGTTTGATATTTATCAATTGGCTAAAAAAAGTGTTGCTTTTTGTATCCTCACAATGTACTATCATTTCATCCATAACAATAGCGCAAGCGGCGATTCTTTTATGATATCCAAGCCATCGATAACATAAAAATTGATTTGGTTCCAAATATAAAGTTGCAATGCGTACATTTTGTGTGTTTTGCACATTATGGAGATTGAAAAATTGCTCGATTTATACTATCCATTTTCCAGGATCCTTGACATCAAACTTCCCCATATCGATCTTTCGAACATGGTGGTTCTTCAATCCAACATTAGAGTCGACGAAATCATGATTTACATTTATTTTTTTCTCATCTTGAGTTTTCTTTACTACCATTTTGCCATTAGTAAGCATTTCTTGTAGAATCTTTGTCAAATTTGTATTCAAAACTATCATCAAATCTTCCATGCCTTTCTTTAAATCATCCATCTTAGCTTCCACACCATCCATCTTAACTTCCATGCCATCCATATTAGCTTCCGTGTCATTCATCTTAGCTTCTACACCTTTCTTTAAACAATCCATCTTAGCTTCTGTTACTTTTCGTGCGAGTGAAATTTGTTGCACTTCGTCTCGTAATTTTGATATATCATGTTCCATTTCTTCCTCTTCTTCATGAGTCATGCTAGAGCTTTTAGGTTTCTTACCAGGTGTTTCCATTTTCTCTCTTTGGGGCATCAGTTACCAATAATAATGCTTCACTATGCCCTTTGAATTCCTTCAAAACAAACTTATGCAAAAATTTAAATAAAAATTACACACCTTTTTTCACTTTGGAGGAGCTTGATATTGAATCTGATGTATCTCTATAACTTTGGATCTCCAAGGTCTAAGATTTCTTCCTACGCTAACCCTATGACTAATCTTTCTAACCCTGCAAGTTTGATCAATATTGCATTCTCCAATGAAGAGTTATGTCAAATATTTTATGATAACCCGAGTATAGACTCGTTTGGTAGAGTGAACTTGTACGACATGCCGAAGGTCACTGTTTCAACCTTAGGTTCTAAACATAATACCCAAAAATAGTATAGTATGTCCTCTTTTTATAACTTTTGACAAAAATTTAATCTGGTGCTCAGAGAGAAAGTTATGATGATTTTCCCAAGGTCGCCTATTTGGAATGTAATTTAGGGGTTTGCAAAAACCCTCACTTCCTCATATTATATCTCTGAAAATATAGCGAGACAAGATCTGAAATTCGGGCCTGAGGTTCAACGCAATTTCAAATCCAACTTCTTTTCTTTTATCTTCTGAAACATTGTAGAAAAATGTTAAAGCAACAATGCCACGATGACTTGTTTGAGCAGCAAAACCCTAGAATCCAAAGCTCTGATACCAAATGTTATGAAACCATCTCACAAAAAGATAGAAAAGATAGATCAATGCCTTATAAATAAGCCTATTTGAGGGGAAAACCTCCTTTATATTACACAAATGAATAATTCTTAGATGATTCAAAAGGTAAAACCTCCTTTCTAGATATAGGAGTCTAAGGGGCCACAATATAAGAAAAGCCGACCTAACAATAATAATATAAATGCACAAAAATAACAATAGTGAGATTCTATGGGGCAAAATATTAAAAATATGCGGACAATAGGGGGACAATAATTACAATAAGGGATACAATGAAAATAGTAATGGGGGAATCACTAGTATTATAGGGACCTAACAAAGGTTTGAAGCATTAATGAAAAATTCTTAGATGCGATGGATCCAGAAAGCTCAATACAACAAACCATGATAATGTTTTTCTTTCTTAGAAAGAAAAGAATCTTCATGGTCTGATGAATCATAGAGAGGTGTTGATAGAAAACCAAATATTTCATTCTTTATTTTTCAGATTGATAAAATCAAGGATGAGATGGATCAAGAAGATAATATTTTTCCTCATTGGCATTCCATCATTCTTGATTGCAATCAGAATTGACATATTCAAACATGGACTCACTAAAATATGTGATAATTGTGATGGGATCATGGAAAATGTCAAGATAATGGGTGAATGGTGAGGAGGAATTTGAAATATTAAAATAAATAACATCTTCCATTGCAAAATCTTGTTTGACATCAAAATCCCACACATAGTCATTCTGAATGATATTACAAGTTTCTTGGTCATTGCTAACTCCATGTCAAACTTGATCCTCTTGAGAATCAAAAGAAGAAGTTATAATAGGTAGATGTGATAGCTCAAAATAAGGAGGATTAAAGGAACTAATCGATGAAGAATGGAAGGAAAGAATGTCACTGCTCAGTTCATATTCAAGATTGAAACCTATGTTAAAATTTTAAATATGTTGGGTGGGAGAAGATGGTGGTCGATTAATAGATTGGCCTTCAATTTCACCAACCTCAACTTTTGTACATGGAGTCATTTGGTTTAATAGAACACATAATAACAACTCCTCCAGAAAATTTGAGACCTCCATGAAAGAAATGTTGTGAGACTTTTAAAAGATTCATATTCATATGGATTTGAAAAAATCTGAACAAGATACTCAAATTTCTCTTTCATAAAATTCGAATAAATATCATCCTCATAAAATTCATAATAGAATTGAATGAAATGATCATGAAAACCATCAAGATATTCATGAGGTCCTTTTATGATATGAATGATTTTATTATAAACATTTTCATAATCATACTTGTCAAAGGTGTGATGAATCTCCTTGACAAGATGTTCAAAAGAGTGAATGGAGGCAATCGTCAATATATATGACCATTATTTAATGCACACTTCAAATGTAAGGATGAACAATTTGCAAGAAGTATCCTCACAATCAATTTCATGATACGTGAAGTATTCAAAAAATGGGAAGTGTGCTCAGTATTGGTTATTTGACCCCCACCATCAAATTTCAAATTCGAGAAGTAATGAATTAAGATTTGGGAAGAAGCCATTTAAAGATAAGAAAGGTTCAAGAATACTTCGTGGGCTCTGCTTGTCATCTAGCCCTCCTTCTAGCGTCGAACAGTGCTGGAAGCTGCAAACAGAGGAGGGGGTCTCCTTGATGTGAAGTCCCAATTATACCCTACACTGTTTTGAGTAGTATCCCCAACCAAAATATGGTCACTTGTTGAAGTAGTGGGTTTTAATAGTGTGCATTGGTTGCGATAAACACATAGAATGATATATACATGGGTTTGGTGGAAACAAGTGTATGTAATTTGTGAAGTGGTAGGTGTAATTCATGAGAGGTTCCATTGCATTGAAGGGAAGGAAGGTGAGCCCCTTAGAAGCATGTAATAGTAGTTATCTTAAAAGAGATACAGGAGTAGTAAACGAGAATCATAAATTAACCAAAAAATTAGTTCACATGAAAACCATGATTGAAATAAAATAACATCACACATCAAAAAATATTGATAATAAAGCAAATGAATCAACTCATAAGAATTAGCATAAATGAAATAACATGTATTGCAAACACAACAAGAATAGTCTTGCTACATCCACAAAATATTTATGAAGGCATGTTGGCTTTGATATTTTATTAAAAGTGATAGTTCCAGGCATACACTAACAATTAACAAGACATAAGCCCCAATAGTGGAACATGAATCTAACACTTGCTTCTCCAAAGAAAGATAATTCTCTTATGCTAAACACGAGAAATGAGGGTGTATTTATAACAAATGAGATGACCATCAATCTCCCTTTGTGACCTTTGGACACCCCTCATGACTCTTTGAATACTATTTTCATTTTCTAACTAATGACTTTTCATATTCCACAATTGACACTTGGACTTCCACTTACAAATTTATTTGAAATACAATATTACAAATACCCGTATGAAACAAAATGGGTAGAGCCTAATAAAACAAGCCTAATATGAGAAAATAACATATCAATCTTGATTTTGAGCACACTCTAGCTAAACAACTTCAACTTGTAGATCTTCAGTCACATAGTGATGTCAAGATTTGTATTGTGTGATGGTCTCCTCAAACATTTGTGAGAGGATTAGGCTGAGAGTAGAATCTAGCCTGCATTGCATCTGAGTATACAGTTTTGAATCAATTTTTTCTTTCCTTCTTCAGTAAGAAAGACTTAGTGTTGATCATGGTAGGGCCACCAATATACTTATACATGTTATATCTATTGATTTCTAGGTCCTCTTTGGTAGAAATATACTTCACCTAGTCAAAGTATTTTGATACTTCCTATCAAACAACATTTCTTCCTTTTCCTTCTAAGAATGTGCCAGCTGAAGGGATTTTATTAGATTTCACCATAGAATATAAATTGTTGTACAACCATATGTAATATGATAAGATGTTAGCGATGAAAGTGTCGAGATATTTGTTTCTTTTGTTGTAATTATGATACAAGTGTTGTCCTTGATGGCAACTCACATAGATGACAATTCATAGTGGAACAGGTTAACAACAATGTATTACAGAGCTAACTCTAGAGGTTGCAAAAAGAGAAGTATATGCTAGTTCATTTTGTCTAAGTAGCGTATACACACTGGTCCATAGAAAAAAAAGACCATATATGTATATACACACCCCCATAGGAGGAAAAGAGCATACATGTTGGAAAACAAAGGTTTTGGTTCGAGGTATTTGGTCCAAGGTACGGGCCCAAGGTATTTGGTCTGAGGTATTTGGTTTGAGGTATTGACCCCAAGTATTGGCCCTAAGTGGTTTTGGTCCAAGGTATTGGGAAAGGCTTAAAACTATACAATGAGGAGAATATCATTAGGCTAGGTGCGTAAGTATTGAATATCTTAGGAAGTGTTAGATCAAATATGCAGGTTATGGGTTTCTAATGCTTTGCTTGATCTGAACTAAGGATGCACCTATGTGGTTGATGATGGATGATGGATCAGGATCATAAGACCTAAAATGAATTATCATTATGTGGTTTGATCATGGATAGTCTAGATCTCAATACTAACGCATGTTTTATTCTATAATTGTTATGGTCCGAGTATGGCTAAAGTGTGGAATAGCTGTGAAGTTTTTAAGTTAGTGTTTGCAGGTCTATATGCTGGTTCACTTTGATAAAAGCGTGTATACACTTCGGTTCGACACATCTAAGTAGCATATACAGTATCAAATATGATGTTTGAAGTTGTCATTGCTTTTGGTTGTTGATGCAAAGTTCTAGGTTCTGTTTTGTGTTCTGGTGACTATGTTCTAGTGACAGTGTTCTGAATATTTAGATTGATTAATTGTGATTTGCTTCAGTGATGATGGGTTTTCAGCAATTGGTTGATTCAATTGTGGTTGATTCAGATATTGATGATTGAGTTTCAATTATTGGTTGATGCAGATGTATTTGAGTGGTTGTATTGCAGTGGTGATTGATTTAGAGTTTCAACGTTACTGATGGATCCGATATGAAAATTTGATGAAACGAGGCCGTCAAATTGTGGTGTTGCTTTTTAGGAGTATCTAGTCGGAAAATTTATGAAACATGGTCCCTGGAGGAAGAGAGAAGGTCGTAGCCTTCTATAGGTCAATTCAAATGTACTAGTAAATGTATCAGCCAATACAAGAGCCAGGGGGTCAGAGCTCCCTTCCAATAATAGCTGGAAAATGGGTGATGGTTGTAGCTTTCTGTAGGTCGGCGCCTACGTAATAGTAATTAGATTGGCTAGTAAAAGAGCTAGGGGGTTGGAGCTCCCTTCTAATAGTAGCTAGAGAATGAGTGAATGTTAGAGCCTTCTGTACATTGATTCCTACGTACTAGTAAACAGATCGGCTAGTACAAGAGCTAGGGGGTTGTAGCTCCCTTCCAGTAGAAGCTAGAGAATGAGAGAGGATTGTAGCTTTCTACAAGTGGGTGCCTGCATACTACTTTGATTCTGCCCTAGTACAATATTGTAAACAAGCTTTTCTTATATTAAAAAAAGACAACAACAGGTGGTTTTTGTCTCGCGTTGGGTTTCCATGTTAAATATTGGTGTTCATGTGTGTTACTTAAGTGTGATGGTTTATTCTATTATTACTACAGATGATTACTTTTCATACGGTTAATGAAGTATTGATGCACTGATAAAAGATCAACATATGATGAATTAATTGAATCATAAGTATGTTGGATATACATTGGTTGCATTAAAGACAGTTGCGTGTACACGCATGTTACCTTCATTGAAGTAGCCTATATAAATCTAAGTATGAAATGAAAAATTTATTGATTTGATAATACTGATTCACCACCCCTGTTAGTATTATTTCCAACATTTGGTATCTGAGTAGGTCCTTTGGTATAAGCTTGACATCTCAAAGGAACAACGACAATATGAGAGACAATTCTTCATTAGGTGGAAGCAAGTATTCATATTCAGAATCACCTCAGATTGAAGATGAACAAGCAAATGAAGTATCAGATACAAATTTTTAGTCTTATAGTGATACTTTTGTTTGTTCATGCAATATTGAAGATATTGGAAGTGATCGTGAAAGCAACATAGGGGCAGAAGTTAAAATACTTGCAAATAAAATCAGAGATCAACAAGATCTATTTAGTGTGCCTTCAAAGAAGAAGTTACCATATTAGAAGCTCAATTGGAGGAAGGAAACAAACTATGGACGTAGTACAAGGAAAGGGAAGATTAATGTCAAAAGCTATAGGATGAAGTAACATCATTAAGAAATGAAATAAATGAAAAGAGTACAACAATCAAGAGATTTAATGATAGATCTAGTTACTATGAAAGTCTTGTAGCTAAGATCCTCCCTCTAAAAGAAGATCTTGAAAATAAGCATAATGTAGGACTACCTCAAGCAGATGAAGAACACGAAAATGATATTCTCAAATTAAGGCAACAAGTGGAAGATCGAACAGAGGCTGAAGAAATCTTGAAGAAGCAATATCTTGAAAAGGAAGAGAAATATCAGGTTGAGGTAAATATCTTAAAAGGTAAATTAGAAGAAAATGATAAATTGTTATTATTTCAAGATAGTACAAAGATTTTAGATAATATTCTTAGTATTCAAAGGTCTCCTACCATAAAAAATGGTCTTCGTTTTCATGAATCTGTTGAAGGTGAATCTAGCTCATAGGGTGAGGTAAGGAACTCTAATGCAAAATCTGAAATGCTCAACAAGGAGATGAGAGGTCAACCCCTTCAACAACCAAGGAAAGAAAGTCTTCAGATAAAATATATTTCTCCTAGCTATGGAAGTGATATTCGGTTATTTCCTCTGATGAATAATGTTTAATGTATTATATGTCATAATTTTGGACATGTTGTAGCGAGATGAAGAGGTAGAATGGTTCATGACCATCACAGAGAAAGATCATCATCTTCAAGGTACTTTAAGGGATATTTTTTTTCTTGCAATATGTTTGGTCACAAATCCATTGACCGCTATAGAATAAATATGACACATGTGAGATGTTATGCATGTAACAATTTTGGACATATAGTAAAGGAATGCAAGAGAAAATTTAGGGCACCATACCAAAAGGAGAAAACATCATCATACTCGATGATATGGAAGAACAAGGAAGTATAGTCAGAAAGATGTAGCATAGCACAATGTACAGATGTAACAAACTCAGGGGGAGCTAAATGTGTGAAACTTCAATGTTCTAAATCTCATACAAAAGTTTCATGAATACAAGTTGCGTATATACATTAGTTCGAAGATGCATAGTCGCGTATATGTTGGTTTGAAGAAAAACTAGTGGGACAGACTCAGGAAAAGGGGTCTCATATGGTTTAGTCAATTATCTACTCTGTTTGATGATGGTTACAATCTGTTGATGGTATGTGGAAATATGTTCGTGCTCATAAGCTATTACAAATTTGATGTACATCTGATTGATGATGATGCCTTGATGATTCTTACTGGTGTTTGCAATGATCAGATCTGACAGTGAAGAGTTGGCACAAGTTCAGGGGGAGCATATTCTTCTAATAATGCATTGTTGGAATTATGTTAGAAGATATTGGTACATGAAGATAATTATATTGCTTGATCCACATAGTTGCTTTGATTCAGGTGAATCTTTTGATGATGGACATATACAATCTGTCGATATTGATGCTACTGGAAGATGTTGATGGTGCAGTTCATATATGATGTATGATAGTTGTTGATGACTATTATGGTATTCTTTAGATTGTTTGGTCCTTTTTATAAATGTCATGTATATCATTTAATGTGAAGGTCATGAAAAGACCTAATTTGTAACCCCACTATGCATGGGAAGGATGATGTAATATTTGTTATTTCAGTCATGTATAAACAATTGGTGTATCCCTACTTGGTTCGGTGGATGAGTCATTGCTGATAGGAAGGTCATACTCACTTAGTTGAGTTATAGAGTCATGTTATTCTTTTGGAAAATATTTTCTTGTATACTTTGCATGTGCCTAGGGGGAGCATGGACGGTTTAGTGCATCTTAGCATGCACAAAGGGGGAGCTTAATCAAAGAATTTAGCATGTACTCAAGAGGAGCATGGACTGCATAATGTATATCAATGGGTGAGAATATCTTGGTCTACCCTTTGCCCTTAATTCCAAAGGGGATAGTATCTTCGTGTTGTGGCTACCATAAAGTCCAAAGGCGGATATTGTTGCCATTATGATACAGGGATTGTCCTTAATGGCAACTCACATAGATGACAGTTCACAGTGCAACAGGTTAACAACAAAGGATTACAGATGAGACTCTAGAGATTGAAGAAAGAGAAGTATAGACTGGTCATTTTCTCTAAGTAGCATATACAAGCTCATCCAAAGAACAAAAAGAGCATATATGTATACACGCACTATCATAGGAGGAAAAGAGTGTACATGTTGGAAAATCAAGGTTTTGGTCCAAGGTACTTGGTACAGGGTATTGACCCTAGGTATTGGTCTTAAGTGGTTTTTGTCCAAGGTATTGAAAAAGGCCTAAAACTATATAAGGAGGAGAAGATCATTGGGCTAGGCGTGCAAGTATTGAATATATTATGAAGTGTTAGATAAAATATGCAGGCTATGGGTTTCTAATGCTTTGCTTGATCTCAGCTAAGGATGCACCTATGTGGTTGATGATGGATGAGGGCTCAAGACCATAAGACCTAAAATAAATTATCATTATGTGGTTTTATCATGGATAGTCTAGATCTGAATACTAATGCATGTCTTATTCTATAAATATTATGATCTGGGTATGATTAAAGGCTGAAATAGTTGTGAATTTTTTAAGTTATTATTTTTAGATTTGTATGCTGGTTTGCTTTGATAAAAGAGTGTATACAAGCTAATTCAACACATTAAAGTAGTGTATATAGTATCAAATATGATGTTTGAAGTTGCAGTTGGTTTTGGTTATTGATTGATGCAATTATGGTTGATTTAGAGATTGATGATTGAGTTTCGGTGATTGGTTGATGCAAATGTATGTGATGGTTGTATTGTAGTGGTGATTGATTTAGAGCTTCAATGTTACTGATTGGTCAAATATGAAAATTTGATGAAATGAGGCCTTTGGATTGTGGTGTTGTGTTCGAGGAGTATCCAGTCTCAAAATTTATCAAATGTGATCCCTGGAGGGAGAGAGAAGGTCATAGCCATTTGTAGGTACGGGCCTGCGTACTGGTAAACATATTGACTAGTATAAGAGCCAAGGGATTTGAGCTCCCTTCCAATAGCAGCTAGAAAACGTGTCAAGGTTGGGGCCTTTTGTAGGCCAGTGCCTATGTACTAGTAAATGGATTAGCCAGTACAAGAGCCAAGCGGTTGGAGCTCCCTTCTTGTAGTAGCTAGAGAATGAGTGAAGGTTGAAGCCTTATGTAGGCTGACACCTACGTACTAGTAAATGTATCAGCTAGTATAAGAGCTATGGGGTTGTAGCACCCTTTCAGTAGAAGATGGAGAATGAGAGAAGCTTGTAGCCTTCTACAGGTGAGTGCTTGTGTACTGGTATAAGTCTTCACCAGTAGAATATTGTAAATAAGTTTTTCTTATATTAAAAGAAGACAACAACAAGTGGCTTTTGTCCTACATTAGGTTTCCAACTTAAATCTTGGTGTTCATGTGTGTTACTTATGTGTGACGGTTTATTCTGTTATTACTACACATGGTTATTTTTTATATGGTTGATGAAGTACTGATGCACTGATTAAAGGTCAACATATAATGAACTAACTGAATCATAAGTTTGTTGGATATATGTTGGTTGCTTTAAAGACAGTTGCGTGTACATGCGTGTTACCTTCATTGAAGTAGCATATATAAATCTGAGTATGAAATGAAAAAGTTATTGATTTGATAATACTGATTCACCTCGCCTCTCAGTGTTATTTCCAATAGCTTTTTATAAGCCCTCATACTTCAAATTTCTCCCACTCATCTTTCTATCTTGTTTTCTTAACTAACTCAGGCGGGACACCTTTGTATTGCATTCACCATTCATGCAAAACAATGATAGTTGTGTGAAAAACTTTGAGATATTTCAAGTTCTCCATTGATTTCTGATGCATGTCATGCAAGGGGAAAACTTCTTTGTGGATGATGATCGACTCCTCATAGAGGTTCCTCATGGTTTCTATCAATGCCAAGACTTCACCAAGTATAACTTCCTGAAGCTATTCAAAGTACACCTATGCATGAGCTATCTTCTAGAAATCTGACTAGACTTGTTTTATCTGTTGCCTTGCAACCTCCAAATGATTCACCATTTGTCTATTCTCGACCATAAAATATTATGTGTTTGAATTAGAAGCTATTGTAAAGGAAAAGTTAGATGTGATAATTTATTTAGGATTCTTTCTGGTGCCCATTACAATCATCTTCTCCTTGATGAAAGCAAGATGTGTGAGGTCATCTAAAAAATTCTTCTTTCTTGCTTGCATAATTTTCTTCTCAAACTCATTTTATGTTAAGATTTTTGTTCTATAGGAGGAGTGAGATAATGGGAGACGAGCTATCCTATATAAGGCATGAGATCAACATTCTAATTATACAGTTTTGGTTCTACCTCCATGTCTTGGATAACTATTAAGTCGAATATCCTATGGAAGTTCTTTATCCTGTTGTTGTTTTCTTTCTTCCTCTTGCAGCCAATTTTGTTGTTCTTCTTCAATTTTATTTAGCATTGTTTCTTCTTCTTATTTTATCCTCATTTATTCTTCTTGCATTTTCCTTTCCTCTTATTATTTATTCTCCCATTATTCCTTATGACTCTCTTCTTCTTCTTTCCTCTTTGTTTCCTCTTTATCTCTAACATCATTCCCACTTTCAAAATAGTTGTATCTTCTTTATATTTGTAGCTTTTCTGCTCTGGTAGAATATGTGAAACCTTCCTTTTATACTTTATTATTACTGGGTTTTTCTATTCTAATGGCCTTTCTTCCAGAGTAGCATCCTATTATGGAGTCACATGTGAAGGACCTTCCTAGATAACTAGTGTGTAGGGCCTAGAGCCACTGTAAAAATGCTTCATATTCTCCTCCTTATGTATAGAGTAGGTCCCACTGAGGAAATTGAAATGTATCTTGGCACAATGCTACATTCAAAAAATTCTAGGATCATATGAGTGGTACTCCATAATGCCAAATATGAACTTGTCCAACTCATTACCTTCAGTTTCCACAACCTTCAAATTCTTAATTTCATAGAATCCAACCTGCAAAGGAACAATGGGCGAAGGTGCTTTCTTTTTCCTTTCCAAGACTATTGATAAGCTTATGGAATGATGGTAGGAAATGTCCTACATGACCATTTTATTAGTGGCATACGCCGTAACATATGTGATGAATTATGAAAACCAAACACCCTTAGGTAAGTGCCATAAGGCAAGGCAAACCAATCGAGAAGTTTTGCTACTATGTGCATAGCCTCATGGGAAATGCAAGGTGGCTATTCCTTTAATATCATCCAATACAGTATTATGAGGAAGTGGTCAACCAACTTATTTATGACTCCTCTATAACTACACTCTAAAAGAAAATTGTAGTAGATATGAACAATAAGCTCTTTTGGTGTCCAAGTCTATATCATGTTAGGGAAAGAATTATGAGCACATATCCCATCCAACATGTATGTAGACATATAGAAAATGGCTTTCTTACTCGTAGGAGGGTTATTTGCATTAGTAACATGGTTTATCTTAAGATGTTGAGCCAATAGATATGACCATTTGAACACCTTCCCCTTATCGAAAATATAAGGAACTAAATAAGCTCAACCTTCAAGGAAGGTTTCAGTACTCTTCTGACATATATTTGATAGCATAAAACAATAAGGTACTGGAACACATTTATGACAGATTAGTCTTGTATGTATTGTTAGGTGTCTAGAAGAATTTAGATGGATATTTCACCCAAGTTTTGATGACATCCTTGGTGTTCAAATAACTAGTGTCTGCACAAAAAACAGAGTCCATGTGTGCTTTTGGCTTGGGAAAATGATACATGAGATGAATATCATGGGCCAGATATGAGGCAAGTCATTCTCGACTAACACTACTAAGGGTCATGCCTTTTGTATCTATGTGCAGCATGATCCACTTGATGATGTCTACACAAGGGAAGAATGGGCCCTTACATGCAACTTTATGAAACCCTAACTTATGAAAAATTATGTATACATGTCTATCCTCCAGATACTATTTGTATCTAGGAGTTATTAATGCATACTTAATTGAATGCCATGTAATATCTGAATCCTTTTGTATGAAGGGTTGTGTGTTAGATAAAATAGGTGTGGTGACTGTAGTACTCTCACCTACTACACTGATTCTTCTCTTTGTACTGTCTTTTGAGGCTAATATCTTTGGAGGCATGATGATTGACAATGATGAAAGAGATATGAGCTCAAAACCTGCAATTTTGTGTCACAAGATGCACTCGTGGAAAGAAAAAATTAGATAAAGTAGATAAGTTCATTCATCAAGATAAAATAGTCAACACACTCACTGGAATGAAGGATTGCATAGTTTTCTAGACTCAAATAGGTGTAATGGACTCATGAATTACACACTACAGTCCTAATAGGAAAGGGAGGATCTTGAGGCTTAAGATTGTGCAATGTAGTCTTAGCTGGGTAGGTTGAGGGAAGAGACCACAGATTGCACAGTCTTAGTGGCCAAGGTTGAGACTTGATGTCTAGAACTACATAATGTGCAACTGAGCAAGCTAGTGACTATGTAGTGCATAATCTTAGATTCCATGGATGAATATTGAGCATTGAGCTTGAAAAATGGGTAATTGGAAGGGGCAACAGTTTCTAAAAATTGCATAGGTATTCCCAAGAAAGGGAGAGAAAAATTCAAGATCTAAGTGTTGAGGCAAGAAGAAGTGTATATCAACCTCAAGGTAAGTTAGATAAGTGAATTACATATGCCATAACTTATCATGCAAAAGGAAGAACATATATTCACAAAATGACCCAGAGACAACAATTGCTAGTAGGAAAAAAGTAAGAATTTGATGCGATACTTGTGAAAAGCTAATGAATGACTGAAACAACATTTATACAAGATAATAATAATAAAAACACTAGCTATTATGAAAAAAATGGAAAAATAAGGTTTATAAAAGAAAAAGTAACAAAAAAAGTGACAAAAAGTACACATGCAAAACTTACCTAGAAAAGCATTGCAAGCTAAGTCGGAAGCTCTTTGATCTTGTTTGGGAAGCTAGAGCTCCAATTTAAAATGTGAAAATGAGCTTTAAGAGTGTCTATTATATAGATCGGGTCATCTTACGGTTTATGATGCACATGCATAATATGTAGGAAAAAGAAACACTTGTCTTAAGATCGAAAAAAGAAACTTTGTTCCACTTGTATAACTTGAATTATGTACTCCCTATTATCTAGGTATGAGAACTTAGTTATTCCAAGAAATTTCACGTTCATACTCGAAGAAGGGACTGTGAAATTCCCAACAACAAGGGATTGTGTAGTTCACTGTCTGAGTGGATTGCATAGTCTTGACTATCAGAGAGGGCTTGGCATAGTTTTCTGTGCTCAGTAATTATTTTCTTTAAGGAAATGCACAATGTTTATCCTCAAGGCATAGCATAGTTTCCAGTGATAGTGGATTGTGTAGTTTCTAGAGGGAATACTAGAAGTAGGTGTAATATTAGGGAAGGAGATGCCTTGTGTTAAAAATTATTTAGTTATCATCGATAAAACTTAGTCATGATCAAGAGAACCTGATCAAGTAATCACAAGCACTGTACGAAAATATGAATCTTCACAATCAAAGGGGATAATTGATGACAGTGGAAAAAAGGATCTTACAAGAATAAGGTAGGATCCAAAATTAAGGCATGGGAAAATTTTTGAAGGGGGGTTGTAGGCACAATTTTAATGGTCAAAGGTTTATTTCCATGTAGGAGTCTATACAGCTGATTGGCCATGACATCGTTGTACGTTAATTAAACTGGAAATTGACATGAAACTTTGTTGGAAACCTACGTGGCAGAAAATTAGGTGCTAACAAGTCAACAAATGGTCCATTAGTTGCGGTCCACATAGATCAATCACGTGATGCCACATGGTACCACTAAGAAGCCAAAATGACCCATGCATGCAGGTGAAAATTTATTGGGCACAACTAGCAAGATTCGAACCCAATACCTCTTACCTACAAATGCTTCACCTTACCATTAAGCCATAAATAATTGTTTTTAAATGTAAATGGTGCACTTATATTTATGATGTAGTTGTTTAAAATGTGGGAGAAGGTGGATTGGAAAAACTACCAAAAATAATATCCGCACAAAATTTGGAGCATCTCTAAACCTTTGCTGCATTTATTTATCCATTGACAATTATTATTTTATATGGTTTATTTAAAACATGTTGTTTTAACCACATTAACCATATGATATTGCAGGTTGACATTCCAAAACAATTTATATGGTATGGTTGTGGTAACTTTTTGCTAAATGACATGCCAATGGTATATTATATGAATGCTAACCATATGTCACCGCATATTAAAATATAACTTATGGTTAAAACAAAACTTTTCTATGCTATTAATAGGTGCCACAAACATGTGAATAGTCTCCTCACAATTTTATTTGAAACAATTTTTTTGTTATATGGATATGTACAGGTTCTGTTTCTACGAGCTAGACCCCAGGTTGGGTGACAACCAAATTTTTTCATATTGTAATAGTTTTTCAATGCACCAAAGGGAAGATGAGTTAATATTTTATACAAAGCCAGTCATTTTGTAGCAACATTAAGCCTACAACCAAGAAGAACTTTGGAGGCCAATTCTCGAGGAAATACTCAAGATTTTTTAGTGTCTTCAACTGTGTTGAATTTATGAGTTCGAGAAGAAAACAATGAACCACACTAGTTGGTTCAAAACGCGTCGACAAATGGTTTCTCATGTGATTTTTGCTGAAAAATCTCTCATAAACTTGATATGGATCACAGAAGCCTCAACTCTACAAAAGAAAACAATGGCTCTAGTCAAATAACTATATTATTTTAATTTTATGTACTTCGAGAGAACCAGAGATTTAATAAAATAATCCTCCCCAATACAGATTGGCGGGCCCTAAGATGTAGGATTATGAGTTTGAAGATGAAATCCATTATCAATTCTTTTGGCGTATGTTGGGTCACTATAATACTTGTGATTACCCCATTAATATTGTAGTTGTACCCCTTATTAATATTGTTGTGCCCCTATTTTCCCCATATTGTTATTACTGTGCCCCATAGAATCCCTCTATTGTTATTTTTGTGGCTTTATATTATTATTGTTAGGTCCGCTAGGTTATATTGTGACTCCTTAGACTCTTATATATAGAAAGAAGGTTTTGTCATTTGAATTATTGAAGAATTGTTCATTTATTTAATCTAAAGGAGGTTTCCCTCTCGAAGAGACTGAATTTTAAGGGGTTGATCTATCTTTTCTATCTTTTCTTGAGATGGTTTCATAACATTTGGTATTAGAGCCTTTGCATTCTAGGGTTTCGCTGCTCCAAACAGGTCATCGTGACATGGTTTCTATAAATTGTTTTCTGTGACGTTTCAGAAGCTAAAAACAAAACCCATTTTGGAAGACGTCGCGCTAAATCTCAGGTCCAAATTTCAGAGCTTTTCACACTATATTTCAAGAGATATGATATGAGGAAGTTGGTCTTTTTGTAGACTCCTGAATCACATTCCAAACAGGTGACCTGGGGAACATCATCATAACATTTTCTCTGGGCATTGGATTGAAATTTCGTAAGAAGGTACAAAAAGAGGAGGGACTGTAGTTTCTTGTATATATTTTTTCAGAGCCAAAGATCGAAACAATGACTTGTGGCATGTCGTACAAGTTCGCTCTACTGAACTAGTCTATAATCAGGTGATTGTGGGAGATTTCACATAACTCTTCCTTGGAGAATACAATTTGGATCAGACTGGTGGCATTGGAAAGAGGACACAAAGGGCTACTGCAGGTCGTAATTTTAGAATTGGATGATCTGAAAGTTCAGAGATACATCAGAGGAGATATCGAGCTCCTACAAAGTGAAAAAAGGTGTGTAGATTCTTTTAAATTTTTGCTTAAGGTTGGTTTGAAATTTATTTTGAAGGAATTCAAAGGGCATAGTAGAGCATTATTATCGATACTTGATGCCCCGAGGAAGGAAAATGAAAACACCTAGTAAGGAACCTGAAAGCTCTAGCATGATTTATGAAGAAGAAGAAGAAATGCAACATGATATATCAAAATTACAAGACCAAGTGCAACAACTGTCACTTGCACAAAAAGGAACAGAACCTAAGATGGATGGTTTAAAGAAAGGCGTACAAGCTAGGATGGATTGTTTAAAGAAAGGTGTAGAAGCTAAGATGATTGACGTGGAAGCTAAGATGGATGATTTTAAGATAGATTTGAAGACAAGCATGGAAGATTTGAAGACAGATTTGAAGACAGATTTAACTAAGTTTCTACAAGAAATGCTTAGTAATGGTGAAAGGGTAGTAAAGGAAACTCATGATGAGAACAAAATAAATGTTAATCATGATTTCATAGAATCTCATAATGTTGGATCGAAAATACCTACCATATTCCAAAAATTGATATGAGGAAAGTTGATGGCAAGGATCCCGCAACATGGATATTATAGATGGAGCAATTTTTCAATCTCAATAATGTGCAAAACACACAAAAGGTACATATTGTAACTTTATATTTGGAACCAAATCAGTTTGTATGGTATCAATGGCTTTTCTCTTGTAAACAATTTATCGCTTGGGAAGTTTTTACAGAAGAATTGATAGCACATTATGAGGATACAAAAAGCAACACATTTTTTAGCCAATTGATAAGTCTCAAACAAAAGGGTTCAATAATGGAGCAGATTGAGGAGTTCCAAAAATTGAACATAAGGGTAGAAAATATTCCAGAGGAGCATAGGATTGATGTGTTCATATGGTCTTTAAAGGATAATATCCAACATGATGTTCGCCTTTGGGAACCTTATTCATTAGAGAAGGCATTCAAGTTAGCAAGAAAAATGGAAAGCAAAATTATGGCAACCAGGAAGCATACCAGTCACAAGTATAAAGATGGAAGTGTTGTTACCCCTAGCCTTCCACAACCTATAAGGTTGACACCACAAAAATTGGAAGAAAAAAGAGCAAAAGGGCTTTGTTACAATTGTGATAGAAAATACACTAAAGGTCATAAGTGTGCTCAAAAGAAATTATTCTACATAGATTGTGAAGAGGAAGAAGAAAAGGAGCAAGAAAGGTCAAAAGAAGAGGATATACTCCAAGAAAAAAACCTAGATAAAGATGAAATGGATCCTACCATATCTTGTAATGCATTGGCTGGAATTACCACTCCTCAAACCATCAAGATAGAAGGACAAATCAAGAAGAAAAAGGTAATAGTGTTGATTGATTCAGGAAGCACCCACTATTTTATTCATTATAAGGTAGCAAAAGAATTGAATTGCTTCCTATATCCACCATAAGAGTGTCAAGTGATGATTCCAAATGGAGGAACAATAAATTGCTCTGGAAAGTGCCATAATATCAAGATATCCATAGGAGAATATGTATTAACTAGCCCAATTCTTTCCATTCCAATGGGAGGTGTTGATATTGTACTAGGAGTCCAATGGCTACAATCCTTGGGTACCATAACTTTTAATTTTCAAGAACTTTTCAGGAAATTTTCTGTGGAAGGAAAGGAAGTTGAATTAAGGGGTATTGCAAGGAAATCAAGAAAGATAATTAGCTCTAATGGTATGCCAAAGCTTCTAAAAAAGGAACAAAGAGGTGTAATTGCACAATTATGTTTGCTAGATGTTTCCACATCGGAATCATCTATTTCTCCAAATCTCTAAAAAGTCCTAGACAATCATTCCAAGGTATTTGAGACTCCCAAAGGTCTCCCACCTATGCGTGATCATGATCATGCTATTCATCTAATTCCAGGAAGTGTTCCTCCAAAGATGAGGCCGTACAGATATCCCTATGCCCAAAAGAGTGAAACTGAACATATGGTTGCAGAAATTCTAGAGGCTGGTATAATTCAACTGAGTCAAAGTTCTTTCTTTGCTCTAGTAGTATTGATTCACAAGAAGGATGGATCATGGCGCATGTCTCCGGATTATAGGGAGCTCAACAAGCCCACTCTTAAAGATAAGTTTCCCATTCCTGTCATTGATGAATTACTAGATGAATTGCATGGATCAATTTACTTCACCAAGTTGGATCTTCGTTTAGGATATCATCAAATCAGAATCAAGACTGAAGACATTCTGAAAATAGCATTTAGAACTCATGAGGGTCATTATGAATTCTTGGTTGTGCCTTTTGGCCTTACCAATGCACCTACAAAATTTCAAGGTTTGATGAATTCAATTTTCAAACCATTCCTTAGAAAATTTGTGTTAGTATCTTTTGATGATATACTAATCTACATGAAAGCTTGGAAGGATCATGTTGAACATGTTGATAGGTTGCTACAACTATTGGAGGAGAAATAATTATATGCAAAAGGATCCAAATGTTTCTTTGGAGTTGAAGAGGTGGAGTATCTCGGTCATATCGTATCTCATGAAGGTGTTAAGGTAGACCCTAGAAAAATTAAATCCATTAAGGAATGGAAAATCCCCACATTCATAAAGCATCTGCGAGGATTCCTCGGGTTGACAGGGTATTATCGCAATTTTGTTAAGAATTATGGGAGAATAGCAGCACCTCTAACAACATTATTGAAGAAAGATGCATTCTCATGGACTCCAGAAGAAACGAAGGCCTTTGAACATCTTAAAGAGGCAATGTGCCAAGCACCAGTCTTAGCTACATCGGACTTCACAAAAATCTTTATTGTGGAATGTGATGCCTCAAGAAATGGAATTGGTATTGTTTTAATGCAAGAACAAAGACCCATTGCTTTTGAAAGTCATCCAATCAAAGGAAAGTATTTACACAAAGCTACTTATGAGAAGAAAATGATGGCAATACTACATGCACTTAAGAAATAATGACCCTACCTAATGGGAGGACACTTCAAGGTAAAAACAGATCATGATAGTCTTAAATACTTTTTGGAACAAAGATTATCTTCAGAAGGGAAGCAAAAATGGGTCGCAAAGATGTTGGGCTATGACTATGAAATCATCTACAAAAAATGGAAGCAAATTGTTGTGGTAAATGCACTCTCAAGAAAGGATGAGGATGTGTAAGCATTTCTTTGTGCCATTTCTATTATGCAGCCAAATTGGATAAATGAAGCATGAATGGAAGAATGATGAGGAAGTGTGGGCACTCATTCAAAAGATAAAACAAGAGCTCAGTACATCTGATACATTTAGCTGGAAAAATGATTCGTTATGGTACAAGGATCGGCTATACCTATGTAAGAATTCCCAACTCAAACAAAATATTCTTAGGGAATTGCACACCTCTCCCTTAGGAGAGCACTCAAGATTTCTAAAAACCTACCACAGGGTTAAGAAGGATTTTTTTTTGGGATGGCCTTAAGTCAGATTTTCAAAAGTTTGTGGCGGAATGTTTGGTTTTCCAACAAAATAAAGTTGAAACAATTAAGACCCCATGACTATTACAACCCTTATCCATTCCAAGCCAACATTGAGAGGAGGTTTCAATGGATTTTATCACAGGTTTACCCAAGTCTGAAGGAAAGAGTGTTATCATGGTGGTAGTTGACAGACTTACCAAGTATGCACACTTTTGTGCATTATCTCATCCATTTAAAGTGAGTACAATTTCTACTGCATTTCTGGAAACAATTCAAAAGCTACATGGAAATCCAAAGATTATTGTAAGCGACAAATATCCCATTTTCGTTGGAAACTTTTGGACATAATTATTTTCTTGTCTTGGGACTCAGTTAGCTCATAGCTCATCTTATCATCCTCAATCTGATGGGCAAACTGAGATAGTAAAAAAATGTTTGGAAGGATATCTTCATTGCTTTGTATCCGATAAATAGACAATGGGTCAAATGGTTGCCTTTGGCTGAATGGTGGTATAACACTTCCTTCCATACTGCAACAAAAATGACCCCATTTATGGCACTTTATGGATATCATCCACCATCCATCACATCATATTTAAGAGAAAATTCTAAGGTTCAATCAGTGAAGGATCACATCGAGCATCAGCAAGAAGTTCTCCAACTCTTAAAGGATAACCTTACCTTGGCGCAAAGTAGAATGAAACAGCAGGCAGAGCAACATCGCAGTGAAAGAATTTTTGATGTAGGTGATTGGGTATTCCTACAACTACAACCATATAAACAAATGTTCCTCAAGCAAGCTAAGAAGGATAATAAATTATCACCAAAGTATTATGGTTTGTACAAGGTGTTGCAGAATATAGGTACTATAGCATACAAATTGGAACTTCCTGTAGCTTCCTGAGTGCAACCAGTTTTCCATGTTTCATGCTTAAAGAAGGTTATAGGTGACAAGATTCCTGTTCAAACAATATTTCCAGAACTTGATGAGGAAGGAAAAATCATATTGGAACCTGAAGCAATCAAAGAAACAAGAACTTGACAGCTACGAAATCGACCAATTTCAGAGTATCTCATCAAGTGGAAGAACGTACCCGTTCAAGATTCCACATGAGAAGATGAGAATTTTATACAGAAGCACCCAGAACTACTCAAGCTTTGAGGACAACACTTTTTTGAAGGAGAGGGGCATGTTAGGTCCCTATAATACTAGTGATTCCCCCATTACTATTGTCATTGTATCCCTTATTGTTATTGTTGTGCCCCTATTGTCCCCATATTGTTATTATTGTGCCCCATAGAATCTCACTATTGCTATTTTTGTGCCTTTATATTATTATTGTTAGGTTGGGTTGGTTATATTGTGTCCCCTTAGACTCCTATATATAGAAAGGAGGTTTTTTCATTTCAATCATCCAAGAATTGTTCAATAGTGTAATGTAAAGGAGGTTTCCCTCTCGAAGAGGCTTATTTCTAAGGCATTCATCTATCTTTTCTATCTTTTTGTGAGCTAGTTTCATAACAAATAATCATAAGTTCTGCACAAGACTTCAAATTGAAATAAAAAGGTTTCAGGATCTTCACTTTTTTATCTGTGGAAATTTGGGAGGACAGAATGTGACATATTTTTCAATCTTCCATTTGTATCTTCATCAACTATATGGAATCCAAAAGAATTATCAACTTCCCTATTTCCTCCACCTCTTCCTCCTCCAAATAGTAAATTTTCTCCATTTATAACTTCTTCTCCTTGTCTTCCTACCATTATAGATTCTTCAGAGCTAATATAAGATTCAACTTGCAAGGTTAATTTCTCTTCCTTTGGTTCCTCTATCAATGGTGTATTGAAGAAGGGTTCTCTTTCTTCCTATCCACTAGGAATTTCTAATTCTTCAGCTAAAATATGTTCCCTTGTAGAGGTGAAAAAGGTTACTCTTTCTATTGGAGATCCAAGATTTTCTTCCTCTATGACTGCCTTAGTGGATGAAGTAGGAGATACTCTTGATTGGATTCCCAACCTTAAAACTTTAGGATGTCTATGGCTACTAAAATGTGGAATATGAGTTTGAGATGGAGGTGTATCTCTTCTTAGTCTTGGTGGAGTAAGTGGTGTTGTATAAATTAAACTCCTGCCTCTAGCTATGAATCTACCCCTAGAGTCTCTTTCTCTATTCATATCATTTTTTTTAGATGTAAGAGATGAGGTTACCTAATTACACTTCCCCAGCAATGACACCAAAATGTTTAGTCAATTTAGTGTCCTAAATTTCTTGCATAAATTATTAACCGAGGTTTGTAAACTGATGAAGTGTGGTGCACTATATGTGCTTAGTTAACCTTTTCTTACTTCGTTGTTTTGTATTTTATGTTGTTTTGGGGGGTTTTTGTTCTTTGATGTCTAAGAATGTTCAACCTAAAGCTATAAGAAGATTTAAGTGAATATAAAGAAATGTTCCTAAGTTAATATAATTCTCTAAACCAAAAACTGTTGGCTGGTTAGAACCTAAGTTGGAAAACAAAGCATCTATCTTATCTTATCATTAGTCCTAATCCATGGATCTAATTCTTAAAGCCAAAAATGAAATCAAATTGTTTGTTTAAAGTAAAGACAGAAAATGAAATAAATTAAAGTACTTCTAGTTACTTTAGCATTCAATTATGAAGTATGATCTTCTTGAGATGGAATATAAGCAATTGTCTGTACTTTAACTTCTAATGTCCTAGAAAAATAAGCAAAGTATACAACTAAGTGAGAATCTAAAAGAAAAAAGATGAAAGCATGTAAAAATAACTGTAAACAACTAATGCAATTTTGACTTTCTCCAACATTCAAATGTAAAGCATTACCCTCTTGAAGTGCTATGTAAGAAGTCAATTATGCCTTAGCTCCTAAGTTCCTAGGAAGCTAATAAAAATGTACTAAGTAATTTCAATCACTGTATGAATTAGACATTTAACCATTTAGTTTAGGATCAAAATAATCTTGAAATGGCTTTTGAAAACATCCATTAACACAGTTAATTGACAATTCTGTTCTAAGAAAATGAATGACAAAATAGTAAGAAAACTAAGCAATTGTGTATTCTTATCACTTCAATCTTAATTCAATTTGGAAACAGAGTTATTTTGCTCCATGAAATATCTTACTAGAAAAAGGTTGCACATTTGTGAATTATCACTATGCTATTGATCAAAAACAGGAATGAAATATTATCCTAATTAGAAAACATATTTCCTGAAAACAGAGTAATGCAAATTGAACTAAAAACAAAAATAATAAAAAACCTCCTCTAGTGCAGGGGCCCTCTGCAACTAATTTGGCTGGAATGCTAGCTAATTAAAGATGCTCTTAACCAATCATTCGCCACATGAACTTTATATTATGATAAAATGAAGTCTGAACACAGAAATCAACAAAAAGCATGAATTTAACACTTAATTTCTGAACTATTTCTCGGTTCTATGTAACCGATATTTAAATAAAAGTAACATAACTGTTTGTGAGATAAACGTGCTACAAGTGTCTAATTCAAATTAGATTTGCAATTGGACTGTTGGACTATTGATTTCCTACAAAAGAGAAAATCAAGAGTCCTACTGCTTTCGGATAACGTATTTTGACTCCATCTTTGACCATGGTCTTAGGCTCGGTTTTCTGTCGATCTGGACCGAGTGAATAGGATAGAATCCATGCAGAGATGATTCTAGAAATTCCCATGTGGACCAATTCTTCGTTTGACACCTGGAATCTGCCAAACCATGAGAGTAGCTATGGAATCCACAATTCGCTGCAGAATAGGCTGCGTTCTGTAGCTAAATTGCAAAAATCTACTCAAATAGCAAGAACATGAAAATATAATATGGCAATAATTTTAATGCTTTCCTTAAGACAAAATTAGCATTTATCATCGATTGGGGTCTATAATATTATGAGAAAGTGAGGGAAAAAGGTGAAAAAAACTGTCAAGGAGATGGTAATTCTGAGGTTCAACAGACACAATGTTTGTTGCACATATAGTGTTGATACCTCTTAAGTTTGTACGAACCCCGGTTTGATAATAAAAGTTGGTAGCCTTGGGAGTTGCAACATTCTTTTTGCAATACCGAGGCTCCATGGACATAACTCAATAGATATGTTATGCATATATTTATTTTTGCACTTATTCTAGAGTGAAATATTTCTAATAAATTTAGGATACCTAATTGTTTCAATTCGTTCTCTATGATGACCTGGTCATCTGGACTCATGACTATCTACAGGTAGTTTTCTGATGCAAGCTTTGGAAATTTTATTTTCATCCATGATATCATGGTTGGAATACTTTATGTTCTCCACTGTGTTGAACATGTTTCCCTTTATGTTCACTATTGGCAAAATGAAGGGCACCATCATCTGATATTTTGTGTCTTTCTTGAAATTGATTGGTGGTGTAGTGTATTTTCATGGTGGTATGTATGTACTTGGAAACTTCCCTATTGGTAGCTCAACTTATGTTGTTTCTATTTTTATATTTTCTATGTAGGGGGTCAAGGAACCCCTGGTGTCTTAGTCCTTTCATTCCTTCTGGGTGCAGAGGCTCCTCCTCTGGTAGTTTTCATTATGGTTATTTTTATGGATTTTAGCTCTACAACTGGGGTTTGTTTCACAGATTCAAATCTCTCTCCACTCTTTAAATACCTTATGAAAACTGATCTTCTCAAATTGTGTTTAACTCACTTATACTCCTTTGTCTTACTGCACAATTTCCTAGTCATCATAACTACAAATTTTTCAGACGTGATCCCATATCCCTTTACATTTTCTTCTCTGGGTGGGCTCTACTTTGGTGAATGTCCTTCCATTAACTGCTTATTCCAAATCCAACAATCAGCAAGGATATTTTTTTTATCAAAGCACATATGACTTGTCATTAATGAAGTGGAGGTGGAACTTTTATTTATACTAACATTTTTCCAATGCTTCTTGCCTTCTCTTCCCTCCTTCTTTTTCCATAGAGTGAGTGCTTGACACTTGTCTATCATTTTGGTTGGTTTGCATAGTTCTATGACATTATCCCTCTTTCATTCAGTGCACTAATTGTTTTCTTAATAAGCATCTATATTTATGCTATTTCTTTGTTTTGTCTTTATGCACAACCGATCATCATGCAGGAGAGGCTTTCAGGGCTACATTTAGGGCTCACAATCTAAGATGTTAAGGTACTATGACTCAAATTGTTTCACAAAGGAGCACACATTTTCCATTCCATCAAAATTTAGGGAATCACATACCTCTTCTCCAATCCAACTTACTGTGCAATTAATGTGAGTGCACATTCTAGCAGATACCTCATGTAATCTTTGTTGCCAGTTTTCAAGTGCTTCCTATGAAGTATATGTAAAAGAAATAATACTCCGCCAGATTAACACACTATCAATAGTTGGATTAACATAGCCATTGTTGCACATAGTTAAATTACAGAGGTTTTCCAAATATTCTATTATAATTCCTTCCCCCATAGGCTCCACATATTGGTATCATTTTTTTGGGTCTTGTGGTGCGGTAACCTTCAAATCTCCTGTCTCAAAAATCATTCCTCTTTTCTTCAAATTAATGATAACCTAATTGTGGAGTGCTAAATTAATTCATAACAACACAAGATATGGGATGGTATCATCCACAATCTCTATAAATTCAAAATCAACAATACTCCTAACTCCATTAATGTTGACCTCCATCCATGCCAACATGCCAATAGGGAAAAATATATTCTAGTTTTCCAATCTTAGCTGGATAAGTGACTAGGTTAACATTGGCCTCCCCATAATTTCTCGAGTTTTCTTAGGAAGAATATTAACATCTGACCCTAGATCCAAAATAATGTTATTCATATCGTCTCTAATATGCGCATTAAGCTTGAATTCTCTATTTGTTCTCTTCTTATGCATAACCCACTTAACGGTGTGCTAGAGGGTATGCATGGTAGGAACTTCTCACTCCCGCACACAATGTTCATTTATCCTATGCAACTTTCCAAGGGCTACTTCATCCTTCAATAATTCTGTCAATAAATTTATAATCAAGCTGACCTCTTTAGTAGTGTCTCCAAGTGTATATTTTTTATAAATCGATGACATGTCGTATACATGCAATCCTTATTGCGTGGTTGAACTTGGTGGACCCCACTCCACTACAACAATTTCTCTTTTGACCTCCTTATATGTGCCCTTCTCTTTTATTGGATCAAAACTTAGAGTTGGTTTTACAACTTTCCATACACATTTGTGTGGTTGGATTCCTTATCCAACTACATCTGCTATAGTCTTCGTCCATCCATGTGTAACTTATCGAACCTATGGATGGTATCTTAGCACTTTGGAATCTATCATCTATACATTTTGACCTCTCTTCTCTTGCCAATTCATAATAAGTCGAGGACATTATTTCATAACATGATCTAATTGTTTACATTATGTGCACTTCGTGCAAGGGTTGGGAAATATCACACAATGTGTTCGTATTTCCCATAGTTATAATAGATTATTGGGCCCCTTCCTCTTCCAAATCCTCCTCTTCCATGGCCTTGAAATCCTTTTCATCTTCCCTTCATCCCTTTGCCTCTACCTTGATTATAAGTTTTGGGTGTGTTATATATTGGCATTGTGGCTTCACTTCCTTCACCTTCCTATACCTTATATGCATCAATGGTGCATTCCCTCATCAAATCTAGTGCACAACATGTATGGATGTCATGTCCTAATAAATTTCAAAATTTATAGAACAAGCTTTTGACTAAAGTTTGGTAATTCCACATCATAGGACATGTTGTTGGTATATGTCACCATACTCTACATACTTCACACCATATACCTTTTCTTCATGCCAGAGGATTTGCAGCTCTAGTAGCCATGTATTTTCTTATGGTTGGGCATTTGTTCCTATGGTGTCCTTCCTTACTGCATATAGTAAACCAAAATCTTTTGTGATTCTCCTTACCTTTTTCCAAATCTTGTAGTTGTATTGTTAAGGCTACTAGTTATGGCTGAAGTTGTTTTATCCTTGCACTATTTTTTCTTCTTACGGGAGAGGCTTCCAACTTCATGGAATTTTCTAAGGCGTCACACTATAAAGTGAATTTCTAACGAGTCAATGGGATGTGTATATGAGGCAACAATCCTACAATAAACCTCTACTAAAATGAAAGAAACTATGAACTGCTTGGAATCAAGAACAAAACACAAGTAAAAAAGAGGGACCAAAGCCTCTGCATTGGGCCCAAACCCAAGGGTCTTAGCCCTTTGAAACTAAATTAGATGTGGCTTAATAACCAACTTATCATTATCAGAAAGTAAAGGTCTCATACATCACATAAAATTTCAAAATGACAATCTTAAGCTCTAGGTTTAATAGCTACACCTAGCTGAATAAAAACTTTGAATCCTATTGAGATTTCATCTTGTTTATTTATACAAAAGGGTAGTTGATTGCTGCTCCCTTTAAAATAGGACTGATTCCCTCCTTGGTCTCAAAAATGGTGTATATTTTCCCTCTTGAGCTTCACTTGTACTAGGAGTTACTCAGCTGCCAATGAATTCGAACTAGTGAGAGAGGATGACGTGATCCCAAGCTAAGTTAGGGAGTTAAGGAGGAGGGAAAACCCCTTATATTCTCTCCTAGTTATCTCCATAAAGCCCCTCCATAGTAATTGCCTCAAAAATGCTTCTTTTTCTTGCAATTAAACCACATTAGGCCACATACTATGACAAACACCTTGTACTCTTCCTACTAAGCATAATATAACAAAAAATGTGAATGTGAGAAAAGGATAATTTTAAGGTTGGAGGGTGGCATGATGATATTCAAAATATACCTATTGATGCGACTCATCATCACCCCCTTGTTGAAGGTGTTTCTCATCCTCTGAGAAAATTACTCATCCATGTGAAGCTCTTTCATGGACTTGTTGGCCTCTCTGACATCCCAAGGCTCCTTGGATGGTGTTCCTTGTTGTGGGTAAAAACCTGCATTTCATTTTATCTTAGTCCACTCCCTCTGCTCTTCTATTTCATCTCTTCCTTCTTGTAATCGTAGCGGCAAGGGTGGACTGAGTTTGAGTCTTATCTACTTGATTTTCATCCTCTGCATGATTCTCTTGTACATTGGTGTTCTCTCTAAGGCATTCCTTGGCCTTTCAGGAGAGTGTATTCTTTGATTTGTAGATTTTGGGGTAAGGCATGCCATTTTATCTGGAAATCTTGCAGACTCTCTATTCCCAACATTCTAAAGGTGTCTTCAAAGTGCATAATGGATTTCTCCTGGGTAGAAATGTATTTGGGTGCTAAAGTAGCATCATTAAAGATGAGGTTATGATTGTTGATGACAACCTTAGGGCTCACTAGCTCTGCTCTGATATGCAAGGGTTCCTTCTCCTCCTTTTTCATTACCTTTTTCACCTCCTCAACCCTTGTCTCTTCATGAGTCAACCAAGATGATAAAGCCATTAGTTTCATGTCTCCTAATCTTGAATTGGGATCCAAAAAATTCAGATCTACCAAATTGAAATTATGCATATAGAATTCAGCTAACTTTGCCTTGTCTTCCATACTAGTTTGGTTTAAAAACTCAATAAACTGTTTGTAGTCCTAAAAAGGCAGAGACCCATATTGTGCTAGAGTTTTTAGCTGGAACTGCAGCCACTGTTTTTTGAGGAAGAGAGCATAATATTTTGATGGTTTCCTGCATTGCAGGGTTTCCATAGAGAGACTTTCCATGGTGGCAAGTTGTGTTTCTTTCTCCTGTAGTGTCTCTCTCAACCTTTTGTCTTTTGCCTATAGATTCTCCTTCATAATAGACTACCTCAGTCTCAAATCACTTAATTCCTTACCCATTCCAATGATGTTCTCCTCCATGAGGCCCACATCTTCTACATTCTTGGATTTGGAAATTTTCATCCACCAGTGGGTTCTTCCTCTCTCTCTCTCCAACTCATAGAGGAGTGGGATTGCAAAATTTTCAGGGATAATCCTTCCTCCTTCAATGAATTTATAGTAGGACCCAAAGCTAGGTTGCGGTTCAGGATTTTGGAGATTGTGTAGGTATTTTCCAACAGACTTTGAGATGGTTTCTTCCTTTCGTAGCTCTGTTTTGTGCTCCTGTAGCTTCCCATATTCTTCCTATAACAGACTCTACCCCTCTTGTAGTAAACCTTCTCTTTCCTGTAGAAAATCATGTCTCTCCTGTAGCTTCTCCTGTTCCTCCTGTATCGTCTCTTCTTCTACTTTGTCAGAGGAATCTTGTGTCCTTGGCTTCTTGAAGGTTAATGACCTAGTGGTAGGCCTACCCACATATGCTATAGGTGACTTGGTTTTGGTTTTAGGAGGAGTGACCTCCTCAATATTTCCTTCTATGGGTCCTATTTCTTCCTTTTTACTTGGTGATTCATAAATAATTATAGGAACCTTTGTAAGAGCTTTTGGTTTCCCTTCTCTAATTTTAGTGCTCTTTCTGGTTCTGAAATATATGGGGCCTTGTCTTCATTGCTTCCTCTTGGGCTTGATAGGAGTGCCTAATATAGCCAATGTTGCAGCTACACCCTGTTCAGTATCTCCTGGAGATAGACTTGTTTGGTGTGGTTGTTCCTCTGCTTCTTTGGGTTTAGAAGTCTCCTTGGAGCTTAGTCTCTCTTATAATTGATTCTTCCCCTCTTTTCCTTTAATTTTTGCTTCTCCTTCCTCTGTCTTTGTTTCCTCTTTTTCCTATGTTTTTCTCTCCTCTTCTTCTATTTTTTCTGCCTCTTCCTCCTCTATTTTTTCTCTTCTTCTTCTACTATTTTTCCTTCTTTACCTCCAATGCTAGAGGTTGGTGTCTCTCCAGGTGTGATGGCTTGGGCTTCTATGAAATTTTACCTATCCATGTCCACAAATTTAGTCCATAAGACAAGGATCCTCAAGTGGCTCAAAGCATCCCTCACTATTGACTTGATAAGCCATGGTGAGCTAAGTGTTGGTGCTTTCCTTCCCTCACCTTCTGACTCATCTCCATGATTGACTGTAGGAGGAAATTTGGAGCACTAAGTATTTGAGGGAGAGGCAATTCTGCCTTGAATCTCAGCTCATGGAGCAATATGAAGTGGTAGGAATAAACCACACTCAATCTCCATTCACAAGATATATACTTGAGGATATGGTAAGCTACCTCATCCCAAGGGTAAGGTAGAATTTCTCTTCTTACTCCATTCTTATCTTCTACAAGATTCTCTTTTGAAATGAAGAAGTTTTTCCTGGATGTGACACTCACTGCCTTATCTTCATTGCTCCACCTAATTCCTAGGGGTAAGTTGGTCACTCTTCTAATGGTTTCAAGACTGATAGAGATGGCCAACCCTCTGAAAATAGTAGTGGCACTATCTTGTTCTTGAGAATGTAATTTCATGGTGAATTCATGAGAAATATCATCATCATACCCCTTTAACAACTCAAAGAAACCCGACCATTGGTGTCTTATGAAGATGTCCATTACAGGAGGGTGTTGGTGAATCCTCTTGGTGTCTGAGGGTTCTCTTGTATTAAATCCTACCCCCGTTTCTTCTACTATTCCTCCTTGGTTCTATTTGGGTGTGGAATTCAAAAAAAAATCAAACAATACCAATGGTGAAACAATGTTAAGTTTCTTGGTATTAGTGAGGGAGAAGGGTGCTTGAGTTGATATCAACCAAGATACTTTTCTCTTCTTTTAACCACAAAAATTTTAAAAAATACCTCTTACTGCTCAATTGAATATTACAGGATCCTAAGTTCAAGAAAACTTCTCATGCAAATGGATGTATAAACAAGGAAGGAGGGTATCACTTACTTCTTGTCAAAACAATTTTGTGTGTGCATGATGGTTTTGAGACAATTTCAAGCCATTGTGACTCATTTTTCACCTTCCAATTCCTCCTGTAGCTCCTCTCAATCCTCCTATAGAACTTGTAGGCATGTTTGTAGCTTCTTCCTATAGCACTTGTAGACAAGGTTTGAAACTTCTTGATGGAACCCTAGGTGGTCTGATACAATAGCTCATCCTTCCTCTACATGTTTTTGGAATGAGATATGGTACAAATGAAGTTGATCCTAGTACATAATATCCTCTTTGGGTTAAAATATCAGAGTGCTCTAGTGACATGGAATTAACACAATTTCCTCTTTTGGACTATTGTCACCACTCCTTGTAATAATTTCTCTCTCCTCATGATTATCACCCCACTCTTCAAGGACACGATCTCATTTTGAGTTGACATCTCCACATTTCATAGGTGACTTAACTCAAACTTAAGTTTACTAGCCGAGGGTGGCCAAGTTCACTCGACACCTCAAACTTATTAAAACACCTCTCTCGACCATTACACATTTTAGTCATTTTATGCATAGGGAAGAGGTGAGGGTTGTCATACCTAATCCTACCTATGGATTGAATTGTTGTAGATGGTTGCATGCTAGAGCTGGGCCATATAAAATTATGATCAAGGCAGTTGACTCTTTGACTTGTTTCCTATGCATGTCTTCATACTTGATGATACCTTGAATGTTGAATTTGTTGTGTGTGTGAAGGTGCCTCTCTAATTTCCAAACTGCTGCTGCTAGTGGAAAGCCTTCTTGAGGATGATGTGTCCCTTCTTAGTTGCAGAAATGTCTCCATTATGCCTTCTAGTGGTGGAAAAAAAATATCAATGACTTCTTTTGTGACTGCATAGGCTGCTATAGGAGGAGTTTTATTCCTGTAGTAGTCTTTTGATCGTCCCTTAAAGTCTCAAGTTTGCGTGATGGTGTTGATGGAGATGATGAAAAGTCATGAGGACAAGGTTAGAGTCATAAAGAATTAGTGCAGACATTGGAGAAATAGAAAACAATGGCTTCTATTTTTTTATAGAGGTAGAAAAAAGTGGAAAATTTGAGCAAGTTTTGGTGAAATGGAGTAGATGGGTGATGGATGGATGATGAGTAAATCATTGGAGGACCCTTTTTATCATTTCCTCGAGGCATCATGGTCTTTTGGGCTATTCTCCTCATTGGATCCCCCTCCTATAGCTTCAAAGGCTCCTCATGTAGCATTACAATACCTCTTGTAGTAATACATGTCCTTCATGTAACATCATAGTGAGGAGTTGAAATTCGAATTTCTTGTTGATTGGATGATGGAGAGAGATATTTATATGAGTGGAGAATATGGAGATGAGGTGTATAGCCAGAAGGATGGATGAGAGCTTATGGGTTTTTTCCTATAGCCATGAAATATGCCACTATGTGCAATCCTGCAAAAGAAGATAAAGGTTAGCAAGCATGGTGTAAGATTCTTACTTGTGTTCCACTTTTTTTTTGAGACAAACAGGCTACTACCTTTCTGGAGGTTTTCAACCTTTATGGCTACCCTAGGTGCCTCAGAGGAGGTTTTCAACTACGGATATTTATTATGTCTTTTCTTTTTTTCTCTTAGGTTGCCTCAAAGAGGTTTCAAACCCTGGATTTGGCTTGAGATGCCTAATAGATGTTTTCATCCAAGCATTTTTATTATTTTTTAATTTATTTTTCAAATTTCTAGGAATGTTGTGGACCGAAAGCTACGAAACTCCCAATCACATTTAATTCTATGCTAACTGAACTGATATATTCTTCCTTAGACAAAGGTTTTCTTTACAGCTTCAACCTATAACCGTTTACAAGAAACGGAATGTCTTCCTCATCAATGGTTCTGATCTAGACTGATCCATTTTCATGACACTTTTCTACTAGATATGGACCCAACCATCTTGTCATTAGCTTCCCTTTGAAATATTTGAACCTAGAATCATATAACATTGCCCAATATCCTTCTTGAAAAGTATTTTCCCTAATATGATTTCCATGCCAGACCTTTCTTTGTAGTTGTATGACTTTAGTGTGTAGGAGAGCTTCCATCTTGAACTCATCTAAGTCATTAAGTTGGAGCATCCTTTCTTGTTGTGTTGTAGTGAAGTCTAAGTCCAACTGAGCTTCCATAATTAAAGTGTTATATTCAAACTCAAAAGAAAGAAAATATTTTATCCCATAAACCAAGTCATATGGAGTGAACCCAGTGGTGGTTTCCCAAGTGGTGTTGTAGGCCCAAGTGGCCTCTACTAGTCTTTTTGCCCAATCTTTTCTACTGGTACTAACAACCTTGGTAAAGATGCTCTCTAATGATTTCTTTGTGACCTCTACTTGCCCATTTTCTTGAGGGTGATAGGCAATGGATGTCTTGTGCTTGATATGGTGTTAGCTCATGAGATCTTCAATAATATTTGATGTGAATTGTGCTCCTTGATAGATGACTACCTCCCTTGGGTACCCAAACTTGTAGAAGATGATTTCTCTTAAAAAATCATCCACTTTATGCTCAGTTGCTCCTTTCAGCCCACTTTTTCAAGTAATCAGTGCACACAATAATGTACCTCTTCTGTCCTGATGGTGGATCAATTGGCCTAATGAAATCCATGCCACACTTGTCAAATGACTCTAAGGCCACTTGAGGTTGTAGGGGAATTTCATCCCTAGGTGTCGGTTTTCCCATCCTCTAGCACTGATCACACCTAGTGGTGTATCTCCTTTCATCTTGATGTAAAGTGGACCAATAGTAACCAACCTGTAAAACTATAAAGGTTCCTTTTAGCATCAAAATGACCCCCACAAGGTCCATCATGACATGCTGAGAGGATGTCAAATACCTCTTCTTCTCTTACACATCTCCTCAAGATATGATCTGGTCCCAATCTAAAACGATTGCTCCAATCCAAGTGAGAGGAGAGCTTTTCCTTACAATCTTGGTTTTCTCTTTGGTTTTAACCACATACAGACATTACCCACATGCAAATTCTAAAACACAGAAAATAAACAATGTGAGAGCATAACACATAAAACACATATACACAGAGATTTTCCCCTGGATCCCAAAACCGGGACTACCAACTTGATTTTCCATTATGTTCCTTTCAATGTTACAATACATATTTATACATGCCGAAGCATCTAATACCATGGACCAAAAACCATCGCGTCCAAAACCATGGACCAAAAACCATCGTGTCCAAAACCATGTGCAAAAAATCATGCACAAAACCACAGGTAGGTCTGCCCAACCTAATATAGGGTCCAAAAACAAAAATTTTTGGGGCGTTGCCTTGGACCCTATAGAGTGGGGTTACTTGCACCCCTCAAACCCCTTGTGAATCCCCCTGCTATGCAATCGACGCAACGAAGGGGGGGCTTTGTCCCCCTTCTAACCCCTTGATTAACTACGTGGGCTAGTCGTGGAAAGAATATAACACAACCCAACCTTCTCCCACTTTTTGTTTTCTTTCCACAGGGGGCCACAAGAAAGCTTAGTCATATATCCATCCCTGCAATGCCCATTGTTTCTCTAAACCAAGAGAACTTCTCAGAACTCACGGATTTTGTCAATGCATCTGCAGTGTTCTTCAAAGTGTCCACCTTTACTAGCAAAACCTTTTTGTCTTCTACAATATCCCTCACAAAGTGATACTAAACATCAATGTGCTTTGTCTTTGAATGATATGCAGGTTTCTTTACCAAGAAAATTGCACTTTGGCTATCACAGTCTATCCTTATAGCTCCCTGTACTAACCCCATACTTGAACACAATCTCTGCAACCAAACTGCTTCCTTGCTTGCATGAGTGGCTACCATGTATTCTTCCTCTGTAGTTGATAGTGCCACTACAGATTGTTTCTTATTCATCCAAATGACTGCACCTCCAAATAGGTTAAACACATAACCACTTGTAGGTCTTCTCTAATCTAGATCTCCAGCCCAGTCTACATCAAAAAAGCCACAAATATCAAACACTCTATCTGATCCTAGTCTTCCTTGGTAGCACAAACCATAATCACTAGTGCCATGCAAATACCTGAAAACTCACTTCACTGTTTTCCAGTGCTCCTTCCCTGGTTTTGACATAAACCTGCTCAATAGTCCCGATGCATGTGCAATGTCTGGTCTAGTACAAACCATCACATACATCAGGCTACCGACTGCACTTGCATATGGGACACATGACATATCCTCTTCCTCTTCTTGTGTCTTGGGACACTGTTCAGCAGATAACTTTACACCTACAAGAATAGGAACCTTCACCAGTTTACTATCCTGCATATTAAACCTTTGCAATATCGTCTCAACATACTTCCTCTGGTTTAACCAGAGTTCCTCTTTGTCCGATCTCTTTTTATTTCCATGCCCAAAATATATTTTGCAACACCAAGATCTTTCATATGGAATTTGGAGGACAAATGGGTCTTCAAATCCTAGATAATTTCCTTGTCATTTCCAACCAACAACATATCATCCACATACAAGACCAGATAAATAACATGGTCACCAATTAATTTAAAATACACACAGTGATCTGCTTTGCTTCTAGTGAAGCCATGTCCCAGTATAAATGTATCAAATTTTTGATACCACATCCTTGGTGACTAATTTAACCCATACAGAGACTTTTTTAACTTGCATACCAATTCTTTCTTACCCTTCACCGCAAATCCTTCAAGTTGCTTCATGTAGGTCTCCTCTTTTAGATCCCAATGAAGAAATGTTGTCTTCACATCCATCTATTCTACCTCAAAATCAAAAGCAACAACAATAGATAAAAGTAATATAACAGAAGTTACCTTGGCAATAGGAGAAAAAATATCACCAAAATCAATTCTCGGCACCTGGGAATAACCTTTTGCTACCAACTGAGCTTTTTATTTCTCCACCTTTCCTTCTACATTTGTCTTCTTCTTGAACACCCATTTTCTGCCAATGGGTTTCCTTCCAACGAGCAACTCTACCAGATCCCAAGCCTAATTTTTGTGCAAAGATGCCATTTCATCAACCATGGCCTATTTCCAGAGTTTTCCGTCCTCTGAATCTATTGCTCCCTTCACAGTTCTGGAATCATCATCAGTAATAGATAAAGTAAAATTTGAATAGAAAGTAGATGGACTATATCTTTCTGGTTGCCTTCTTTCTCGAACTGATCTTCTTACACCCGGAGTTTGTGGTTCTTCATCTTCTTATTCCTCCTCTACTGTAGAGTCTCATTCTTCCTCCTTTAGCTAAAACTCTATCTTCTCAGGTTACTTTGGTTGGAATTCATGTTTAATAACATCTTTCACCTCTTTGAACACCACATCTCGGCTATACACAACCTTCCCTGTCACTAGGTTCCAAAGCTTATAACCCTTTAAACCATCCTTATACCCAATAAAGATGCACTTTTCAGATTTACTATCCAAATTGGTTCATTTCTCCTTTGGAACATGTACATATGCATCACATACAAATACCCTCAGATGTGAAAGAGAGGGTTTCTTACCAGCCCATACCTCTTGTGGAGTCTTATCCTCCAATGTTGATGAAGGTGTTCTATTGACCAGGTAACATGTTGTCTCCACTGCCTCTACCCAGAATTCCTGTCCTAACCCGACACCATTGAGCATGCTTCTTGCCCTTTCCATCAACGTCTTGTTCATTCTTTCTACAACTCCATTTTGCTGAGGTGTATATGGAGTAGTATTCTTCTGTGCTATACCACACTTATTACAAAATTCTTCAAATTCCTTACTGCAAAACTCTCCACCATTATCTGTCCTCAACACCTTTATCTTCTTCGCTGTCTGGTTTTCTGGTAGAGCCTTAAATTCTTTAAACCTGTCAAAGATTTTAGATTTCTTCTTAAGGAAATATATCCATGTATTCCTTGAGAAGTCATATATAAATGATACATAGTACATAGACTTACCCAGTGATGGAACCTTCATAGGTTCAAACACATCACTGTGCACAAGCTCTAATATCTATTTCGCCCTCTTACCACCAGAGGGGAAACTCACCCAATTTTGCTTCCCATATACACAATTTTCATAGAAATCAAAATCCAGAGAGCTATTACTCATACCTTTACCATGAAGTATTCAAAGTCCCTTCTCTCCAATATGTCCAAGCCTTTGATGCCACAGCATGGTCTTCTCTCCAGAGACCACTAGATTTTCTGCTCCACTTTTAGGAACAACAGAACTGTTGTACCCATCAACAACAGTGCTACCTTGCAGCTTGTACAGAGTTCCAATTAGAACTCCCCACATCAATACCAGTGCCCCTTGAACCATCTTGCAGGTATCCTTCTCGAAAACTGTTTTTACACCTGTATCATCCAGCTTGCTTATAGAAATCAAATTTTTCGCTAATGCGGGAATATGTAGAACACCTGGAAGTGTTCTAACCCTCCCACCTTGTAACTTCAACTTTACTTTTCCGCAACCAACGATTCTAGCCTTCCTGTCATCCCCCAAGAAGACATCACCACCATCATATTTATCATACTCGCAGAACCACTCTCTATGGGGAGTGAAGTGAAAGGATGCACCTAAGTCAATCAACCATGCCTCATGATCTACATGTGTACTTGAAGAAGCCAAGTACACATCCCAACCTTCATCTGAGGCGGTTTTCACCTCTATAGAAGGAGCATCATCAGATCCATTTCCTTTATCACGAGCTTTAGATTTATAGTCCCTTTTGTAGTGCCCTTCCTTTCCGCATAACACACCACCTTTACAGGTTTTCTTGGAGATTTAGATCTCCCTCTAGATTTAGATCTCCCACTTGATGACTTATTTTTGTTTCTGTTCTGGGACCTTCCTTGTACAGACAAGGCATCACCATTCTGGCTCTCCATATTTTCCCATCTCATCTCCTCCGTCATCAAGGATGAGACTATTTCATCAAACTGTAAGGAAATTGTATTGCTACCTATTGCAATAACCAAATATCCCACAAATCTGGTAGAGAACATAACAAACTGATGCACTTATCTTCATCTAAAATTTTAATATCAATAGATATTAACTGACTTACCACAATATTAAATGCGTTCATATGCTCTGTCACCGAGTCTCCATCTTTCATCCTTAGGTTATACAAATTTTTCCATAGGAACAGTTTATTCACCAAAGACTTAGATTGGTACAAAGTCCCTAACTTGTCCCACATTGCCTTAGTTGTAGCTTCCCCTAATACATTCAGAAATACTGAATCTGAGACACACAATCGTATTGTGCTCTTTGCCTTCCTATCTAACTTCTTCCATTTTTCATTGGACACTCCCGTTGGTTTAGTACTCAGATCTACTGCAATCCACTGATTTTTATCCACCAACAAATCTTCCATATTGAGTTTCCATAACTCAAAACTTTGACCATTAAATTTCTCGATCTCTATCTTTCCACTGCTCACCATCTTCTTTCACCACCAGAATCAATCTCACATATCTCCCACTGAACAGGGTCTACCATAGGCTCGAGTGAAACCCCTTAGCAATAAAGGCATCCCCTTGAAGCCAAAAAAACTCTGATACTAAATGTAGGTTTTAACCCCATATAGAAATTACCTGCATACAAATTCTAAAACACAGAAAATAAATAATGCGAGAGCATAACATATAAAACACATATACACAAAGATTTTCCCCTGGATCCCAAAACTGGGACTACGAGCTTAATTTTTCATTACATTCCTTTCAATGTTACAATACATATTTATACTTGCTGAAGCATCCAATACCATGGAACGAAAACCATCGCGTCCAAAACCATGTGTGAAAAATCATGCACAAAACAATAAGTAGGTCCGCCCAACCTAATAAAGGGTCCAAAAACAAAATTTTCAGGGGCATTGCCCCAGACCCCATAGAGTGGGGTTACCTTCACCCCTCAAACCTCCTGTGAATCCCCCCACTATGCAATCAACGCAACAAAGGGGGGGCCCCACCCCCTTCTAACCCCCCGATTAACTACGTGGGCTAGTCGTGGAAATAATATAACACAACCCAACATTGAGGGGTAGGGACCCTTTTGATGATGGCAATCTTGTTTGGGTCAACTTGTATGCCTTCGTTATATCTGGAAAGGCCAAGGAACATCCCTTCATTAATCAAGAATTCACATTTCTTAGGGCTCAATGAGAGATTCATTTCAATACATTTCTTCAAGATCTTGCACAAATTTGAGATAGCTTCATGGAAGTCACATCCATAAGGAGTGAAATCATCCATGTATATTTGAATGAAGTGATGAAAAATTCAGCAAAAATACTCAGAACTATGCTCAAAAAGTAGCAAGGGAATTACACAAACAACATGGAAGAACTCTATAAGAAAAGGTACCCCAAGGACATGTAAATGTGGTCTTATCTTGGTCTTTAGAGCTGATTTGGATTTGGTTGTATCCACTAAATCCATCTAGGAAGGAGAATAATTTCTTCTCTGCAAGGCCATCTAGGACTTGGTCGATGAAGGGTAAAGTAAAATGTCCTTCTTTGTAGCCTCATTAGGTTCCTGGTAAAACAACACAAACTATCCACTTCCCATTCTTCTTGGGAACTAAAATAAGCGGTGACACCCACTCACTATCTGAAATGGGGTATATGAACCATGCATCCATTAGCTTTTGTAGTTATCTTTCACAATGTCCTTAAGAGTTGGGTTCATCCTTCTCTGGGGTTTGTGCACAAGCTTGCGTCCCTCTTTTTTGTAGATATAATGAGTACAAATTGAGAGGTGCACGCCTTTCATTTACTTATAACCCCAAGTAAAAGAATCCAAGTGTTGCCTCAGCACATTGCACAATTGTTCTTCCTGTTTGGTTGAGAGAGAAGAGTTTATCCTTAAGGTTCTGGATGGGACAAACTCTAAAATCTTGACATGTCCTGGATTCAAGTCAATAGGGAATAAGTCAATCCAAGGAATACTCCCAGATTCTTTCACCAACTCATCAATTGGTATGGGAGTGGGAGGTTGGTTCTGAAGGATATGGTCAATGAGGTAATCTTCATTACGTTTCTCCCCTCCTGTAATAGTTTCTATAGTGCATATTAGGTAGGGGTGGTGTGATACAATTCATCCTCTTCCTCTTATAACCACAAGGGTAAGGCATGTTCAATAGAAGGCTGAGAAAGAGGATACAATACCATTTGTTTTGATAAATTTCCATTCTTAACTATCATGTTCTGAGACCTACAACTAATGTAGGCATCAACAGTGGCCAACCGCAGTCTTCCTAAGATGAGAGGATAGCCATTAAACTTGGTTTTGGGTTGGAGAACCAGGAAATCAGTAGGATATGCCCAAGAGTCAATGGATACCATAACATCTTCAACAATTCCCTCAGGAGCTACTGTGGATCTGTCCACAAGCTACAACACTCTGGTGGTGTTCCTCAAAGCCCTTTGGAGATTTAAATTTAGCATGGTTTCCTTAGTCATCACATTGATTTCAGCACCAATATTAATCAGGGTAGTAGGGACTATAAGGCCATCAATGTGCACATCCAATATTGGGCTCCCAGGGTCTAGATATTTCGGGAAGATCACCCTCCCAAGCATCAAATCAAATAGTTGCACAACAACATTTATGGTGGGGGTGTCTCTTTTTATTATCCTGAGATTTTTGAAACATTTCTCCTTGATAAGATTATTATATATGGGAACATGTTTAATGTCCTGGAGAAGGGGTATCTTAACACACAAATTCTTCAATTCTCCCAGAAGTTCAACCTCTTACGGGGTGTGTTGGCTAGGGTGGATGAACCTCTTAGGAAAGGGAGGTGGATTGACTTGAGGAACACTCTCTTCCTTCTCTTCTTCAAGTTCTTCAGGTGGAGAAGGTGGATGATTATATGGGAACTCTCCCCCAGAACAAAGGTTAATCTCTTAGATTTCCACAACATAAGCAGGATATGATGTCTCTCCATTGTAGACTTGTTGTGCTTGCTTATTGTTCAGGTTCAAATTGGGTTGAGGAGGCATTTGAGGTTGCTTAGGTGGAGTAGGATGAGTGAGTTGTAGTTAAGGTTGGGGTTGAGGAAGTAAAGTAGGAGGCTAGTTTAATTGAGGCCTCCACCCTTGTGATGGGTTTCCTCAATGAGAAGATTGGGGCAGATATGGCTAAAAAGGATCATTGACAAGTTAAGGAGTATATGAAGGAGCATAAGGCCAAGAAGGAGGTGTGGACCATGCTGGATGAGTGGAAGAGTACCAAGGTTTCAAAGGTGCATTTTGATTTGGATTGTAATAAGAGTAGTGTGCACCTTGCATGTCTTATTGATATGATCGAGGTCCTTGAGGTCTTCTTTGATTAATGAAGCAAAGTTGCTCTAACCCAACTTTTGCCCCTGGTATACATCTTTTAGTCCTGACAAAGAGGGGCATTTGTTTGTTGCATGATTTTCTTCACAGACTAGGAAATATTCTATGACATTCAATGGGAATTCATTCCTAATATGTATTTTGGTGCATGTAGGGCAGCCAATAGCTAGTACCCCCTCTTATTTCTCCTGCTTTCTTTTTATTTGAATGGTATCAAATTACAATGCAAAGGTATGCAACATTACACTCTTTAAATCCTCCAACATGTTCCCTATCTCATTTTTTATGGATGTTGTGAAGGGAGAGAAACTAACCATGGAGGGAGAGGAACTAACCATGCCTTGAATAGCTCTACCCTTCTTCTTGGTAGCCCCAGAGTGATTTTTGAATACAATTTTGATATCACCATAGTATAATTGATAGATATCTCCTCCAAACGACATGTTGAGGGTTTCCAACTCATCCTCCCTGATCCCTCAGAGAAGAACTAGCTTGAGTGACTTAGGATCAAGGGTGCAGTTGGCCCTCCTATAACTAAGTTGAAATCTCTCTTCATAGTCCTCTTAGGATTCATCAGGTCCAAGACTCATCTTAAATATTTATTCTTTGGTTTCTTTAGACCTACAGTAGTACCTATACTTTCTATTGAAGGCTTGTTGTATTTGGGCCCAGGTAGTGATGCTATCCCTAAGTAGACCCATAAACCAACGCAAGACTACATCATTAAGGTTATAGGGGAATAAAATCAACTTCTGCTCATCAAATCTATAGTAATAGGTCCCACAAACAACAAAAAATTCAAACATGAAGCTGTCAAGATCCTTAGAGGTTAAGCCATGGAAGTGTGGAAGGGAAGTAGGGATTACATTCTTCATTCTATCCTCTCCATTAGTCTCTTTGATAGGGAAAACCTCATTGTCCATGTTTTCAACCATAGTTTGGGTAGGTGAAGTGGGTTCTTCTTCTTACCCAATAAGTTCTTAAAAAATTTCAGGTTGCTCACCTAGAGGGTCTTCTAACTCCTTTGCAGTTAGAAAGGGAAGTTCATAGTCACCGAAGAAAAGTGAAGGTTGGCTGTTTGAGGGTGTGGGGGTTTTTGGTAAGAATTTTCCTTTATTATCCCCACTCCTATGATGCATGAAATAATTTTATTTTTATTTTTCTCTTTTTCAAAATTGTATGCAAAACAGAAAACAATGCTCAAGCAAAAACAACATATACTTAGACATCTTCTTGACAATGATGCCAAAAAGTGGTGAGCCCTGGTATTGTACCAAGAATGTTGCAACTCCCAAGGGTTCCTCAACTCAAATTATCAACCCAAGGTTCATACAAACTTAGAGGTGATAGTGTTATATGCAAAGAAGATTGGATTCTACTCATGTCACCCTCAGTCATGACATTAGATCAAAGTGCTCAGGGACCATTCCTCCTATTGAACTATAGTGAAAGCATGTTGATGAAAATACAATTGAAAACTAATTCTAGCTATGGAAGTGGAAATAGCATTTTCTCAACTTGTGGATGCCAGTTAATCAATTCATAAAAGGTCAGGGGATAATCTACTTGCAGAAATAAAACTACTTTATCTTGCATAATTCATCAAACTAACTTGCATCATACTTGTGATTAGTAAAACTAATTCTACTTTGTTTTGTAGTGAGGAAAAGGAATGGTTTGAGTGGCCTAGGATCTTCCCTTGATCATCAAATCACAACTTGGGGTTATTATTCACCTTAACTAAGCTAAATTTGAAGTGGGGATCAAAACTGGTGAAGAAAAGTTGTGCTACAAGCACTGCTATAGGAGGTCATGTATTGCTACAAGAGGGCCTATAATGCTACAGGAGGGGTTCTGAGAGGATTTTTAGGGTGAAATTTATTCCTTGAGGGTATGGAGAGGTGGATGGAGGTTAATGAGAATAATGTAAGGTTGGGTTGAGCGCCCTATCCAAGCTTGGGACCTCTCAAAGGTCTTTCTTGAACTAGGATGAATACTCATAGTGTCCTAAGTTTACTAGGAAAAGTGACTTATGGAAACATAGTTTTGGGATAGAATTGAGGGGTTGAAAGAGAATATGGAGGAGTCCAAGATGGAAGTGGAAGAGATTCCCTCCCCTACAAATCAACACAACCCTACAACTAGCCACATGCATACATCCATTGATCATTAAAAAATTAATATAACCTATGATGGAAAAGATGATTTGAATTTAAATAACATCTATTTTATGCCATAACACTACTCTAATAACTAAATTGACTTCTAAGCTACATAAAGAAAATGTAAAGCAGAACAACTAACATTCATTTATTTCCAAGAAATCAAAAACACAATATTTTTGGATTGAGATTGTGAATCCTTCCACCCATTCTCCCACAAGAGAGGTGATGTAGAAGCTTGCAACCACATGTTTTTATAGATTAACCTCTACTGAAATGAAAGAAACTATGAACTGCTTGGAATCAAGAACAAAACACAAGTACACAAGAGGGACCAAAGCCTCTAGGTTGGGCCCAAACCTAAGGGTATCAACCCTTTGAAACTAACTCATATGCAGCATAATAACCAACTTATCATTATCAAAAAGTAAATGTGTCATACATCACATAAAAGTTCAAAATGAAAATGGCAAGCTCTAAGCTCAATAGCTACACCTAGATAAATCAAAACTTCAAATCCTCATGAGTTTTTCATCTTGTTTATTTATAAAAGGGGTAGCTGATATCAACTCCCTTGAAAATAGGAGTGATTTTCTCCTTGATATTGGAAATGTGGATCTTGTCCCTCTTGAGATTGACTTGTAATAGGAGTTACTCGAATGCCAATGAATTCGAACTGGTGAGAGAGGATGTTGTGACCCCAAGCTGAGTTAGGGAGTTAAGGAGGTGGAAAAACTCCCTAGATTCTCTCTTAGTTGTCTCCATCAATCCCCTACATAGTAATTAAGTTGTATAGGATATCAGAGGTAGCCCTGCCTACTGCCATCTCTTTTATCACTGCAAAGCAATGCAGTAAGATCATTTCCCATACTAGGAAATTTGTTTTCCTTATAATTCACCTTAAGGGCAAGAAGAAGGTTGTGGCCACAACTTCCAAACAGGGCTCCTTCGAACAACAACAACATATGGACAAGGTCATGGAGGAGTATAGGGACATTTTCACCTCACCTACATGGGTACCTCTTCACTGTTAGGTTAAGCACTCCATTGATCTGACCCTAGGTGGGCCACTACTCAATGGCCTGATCTATCAATTTTTTGTTCTAGAGAATGATGAGATCAAGAGGAAGATTCAGCAGTTGTTGTAGAAAGGAAACATTAGGCCAAGCTCATCACCCTATGGGAGCTTGATTGTACTGGTATAGAAGAAGGAAGGGACCTAGAGACTATGTATTGACTATCGAGTGTTGAGCAATATCACTATCTGGAATAAGTATCCAATCCCATGTATTGATGACCTTCTGGACCAGCTCAAGGGGGCCAAATATTTCAGCAAGATTGACTTGAATTCTGGTTATCACTAGGTGCATATCGAACCCTCTAATGTGTGGAAAACTACCTTCAAATCCAAGGAGGGCCTTTTCGAATGGTTGGTCATGCCTTTCGGGTTGACGAATGCCCCTGCAAACTTCATGAGATTGATGGAAGACATCTTGCAACCCTTCACCAATGCATTCATAGTGGTGTATTTAGATGACATCTTGATCTTCATCCATAGTTGGGAAGAGCACCTCCGCCATATTCAATAGGTCCTTTAAGCCCCGCGACAACACAAGTTGTGTGCCAATTTGGAGAAATGCACTTTTGGAATCAGCCAGGTTCAATATCTGGGGTACATTATTGATGAGAAGGGTGTGCATGTGGACCCATCCAAGATACAAGCCATTAGGGAATGGCCAACCCTAACCACTCTAACAAAGCTCCGCAAATTTCTCAGTCTTGCCAATTTCTACCACAAGTTCGTGTTGGGGTTCTGTCATATCGCTTGGCCTTTAAGTCAAGTCACCAAGGGCAGAGTGAAAGCAACTTTTTTTTGGTCTGAAACCCAACAAAAGGCATTTTCCGAGCTGAAGAATCACCTCTGCTCTACAGCAGTGCTCACATTACCAGACCTGCAACAACCATTTGAGATTGAGACAAACGCCTCCCACTCTACTATTGGTGCAGTTCTTACTTAGCAGGGGCATCCAATGGCTTACCACAATGAGACACTTTCAAACACAGTCTGAAAGTATCCCACTTACAATGAAGAAATGTATTCCGTTTTGCAGACCTATCTTCAATGGAAGCATTACATTATGGGGAAGGAAACAATCATCCACACAGACCACTGACCCATGCAGTTCATACAGACACAAAGGAAGTTGCAGAATGATCGCCATCAGAAATAGTCCACATACCTGCAACAATTCCATTTGAACATTAAGTACAAGAAAGGAAACACTAATAATGTTGTAGACTGCCTCAGTTGATCACCAGTCATGGCGCTGATCACTGTGCTCGACTCTTATGGGTATGGGACTTCAGGGCATTTGCATCTTTACGAGAGCAATCCAGAATTCGACAGCACATACCAGACACTCCTCGAAGGTAAGCAAGTTCCAAATTTTCACCGCTAGGATGCACTGTTATGCCATGTGGGACACTTTTTTGTTCCTTCAGGTGAGCATGCCGATTTCGTAGGTGCACTACAGTCCTATCGCTGGACATTTCAAAGTAGAGAAAATAGTGGAAGTACTACAGAAGTATTTTGATTGGCCGAACCTTCATCTGGATGTTGGGAGGTACATTAAATCCTACACTCCTTGTGCCATTTCCAAGCCAACCATCAAGAAGCAAGGCCTATATAATCCTTTTCCTACTCCTAGTTGACATGTCAAGCCTTCCTTCTACTAAGCACATCAACGACTACATTTTCGTGGTCATCGACCGATTCTCTAAGATGCCCATTATGGTGGCCTGCAAGAAGAATATCACATCAGAGGCCATTGTTAAGCTCTTCTTTGAGTGAGTGTGGGTACACTTTGGGATCCCATAGTCCATTATCTCTGATCGGGAAAACATATTCCTAAGTGCATTTTGGTCAAGTCTCTAGTTGATGTTGGATACCAAACTTACTAAGTCCACAGATTTCCATCCCTAAACTGATGGCCAAACAAAAGTCGTCAACAAGATGATCATACACATTCTGTGCATGTACAACTCAAAGCATCCATGCACATGGGATTAAAGCCTCCCCTATGTCCAACATAGCTACAACAGATCTCTCCACAACTCAATGAGTGATAACCCCTTTCAGGTAGGGCTGGGATTTCATCCATTATGTCCCATTGGTGTGGCCATACCATTTGCAGCTACTCAGGCAGATTTAGCTCATGTCCAATCCGAAGCTAACAGGGCTAACAAATTCATTGAGCGCATTAAACACATCTGCTAGTAGGTCCATGATATATTGTACATAGCTAATGATAAGTACAAGCAGTGCCATGATCAGCATTGAGTGTCGCACAAGTTCTAGGTGGGCAACAAAGTTCAGTTACATTTGCAGAAGGAGCGCCTCGCTGGACCCCATCGCAAGATTTGCCCGCTCTATTATGGGTCATACACCATCACCAAGGCTGTAGGGGAAAATGCCTTCGAGCTCAACATTCCACCGTTCCTTCATCTACACCCAGTGTTCAATGCAGACCACCTCTGAGCATACTTTCCACCATTGCTGGACACGTCCAACATTGTATAACAAGTCACACCAATAGAGCTAAACCCAAACTACATGGAACATGCCACAACTGATCGGATCTTGGACACACAGATAAATAACACTTTCTAGAAGAATATTCAACTATATCAGGTTGTCAAAGCTGGCCAAATCCTGCACTAAGGCAAGTGGCTGACCAGGGACCAAGTTCAACAAAAGTTTCCCCATCTCATAGAGGAACTTAATGCACTGGGTACCATTTCTTCCTAAGGGGGGAGGATTGATCTAGGTGGATATTAGTGGCCACCCTCCTATTCCAGTTGGACTCCCAACACTGTCTCTTTTAGTTTTTTAGTTTCCTTAATTGTAGCACAATTTACTATTTTTGGCAGTTTTTTGGGTCCTGAACTTATGGAGTCATTTTGAAGCCCTAAACGACGTTTTTAGGGAAAACGAAGGGATTGTAAAAGTTCCGAAAGAAGTATCCTTGTTTTTTTTGTGCTTCTCTTCGAAATATTTGAGACGAGGTATTATGATAGCCAAACAAAGGTTGTATGCCAAAGTTACGACCCCCGAAAATTGATGTACCAATTTACCCAAACGAGGCCCACAGTTTTGGTACATCATCTCTTAGGGTTAGGTTTCCGGATATTTAGAGTTTTCCATTGTTTCTCAATAATAAATAGGCCTTGGAGCCTCATTGTAACACAATTTAGAGGCATGTAGCCGCCACATCTCTTCTCAGAGATAAGCTACCATTGCCTAAGCTAGTTTATTTCCATTCTGTTTGTAAGCATATTTCAGTATTCTGATATTAATGAAATATTTCTATTGCATTTATGTATTTATGGTTATATCTGTAATTTGTTGCATTTCTGTTTAAGTTCAAATCAATGATCTTCAAAATATACCTATTGATAGGACTCATCAATTCCCTTAGACCATTCACTGGCAAGCCCCCAGTCTCACCATCACATGCAAATAAATTTAGTCGCTCATCGTATCAGACTCCAACAATGTGACTCCTTTTTCACACAACAACATTTTTATCTTGGTAAACAATGATCTCAAATATTTTCCTCGTGGTGCCTTGAAAAAATATTTTTCCACTGCATTGTATAACTAATTACCTTCTATAGTGAACTTGATAACATAACCCTCCAATATGCTATTTATCCAAAAGTCTACTATACACGAGACTTTTTTGTTCACAAAATTTACCATTTGGATCAGATCAGAATTCCAATTATGCAGTACCATAGGGTGCCAATTTCCAAATTCGTTTAATAGTGTTTGCAACCACTCGACAAGAATAATCAAGAATGCAACGAAGAAAAAATCATGAATGTAAAAATATAACTTTGCAGCCATTCATTAGGACTTATTCAATGGTTTTTGGTCTATTCCACTTCAAATTTGTGTTCCTTTACTTGTACCCATTGTTGTATTTCTTCCTTAGTTTGTCTCCACATACCCTTCAATCGTAGATCCTGGTCTCGAAAACAGAAACATTTGTTTGCACGTAGTGGGAAGGCTTAGGTTCTTAATAAATTAACCAACAAAACCCCTCATATACTGGCCCTTTTGGAAATACCTATGAATAAGTGAAGTCTTAGTCAAGGCATCTAATAAAGGAATGCAAGAACTCGAACAACTTTGCAATAATGAAGGAAACATGGGTCCTATGTTATCAATTTTATATTCAGCGTTTATTAATCACAAAATGAAATTGAGATATGCATTCATTCTACACAATAAATCAATCATTACCAACAATTTGACACGATTATAATAGATAAATCAAACCATTCATCACATAGTGGACAAACAAAGAAAATAAGTCCAAACAAGTACTTTTATTATCACTAATAATTCTTCATTACATTCGACTATCATGGCTCACCAACCTAATAGATAAACATTACAACACAAGATCATATCTTAGAACAATACACACATAAGTGTTCAATCTAGTACTTACTCCCTTAAATACTACTTAGGCTATCTATAGTTTTACATTTAATTGTAATCCAACCCAAAAACCCCATTTTACTATGGGCAATAAATAATACCATGGGAAAACCCTACAATCTAAGCCTAACGACTTTCCTTGTTTTTCGCCTTCCTATGCACTGACCCTTGGCTGGCATTTCTGTGTGGTACCCTTTGGCGTGATGCTTTGAAACTTGTGCTCAAAAACACGCTCCAACAAGGGCTTTGGCCCCTAAAAAATGACAAACATCAAGGTGAGAAACTCATTATCGCATGCCATAGGGGCCATTATCCTATGGTCCTGCTGCCACTTATCTCTAACCAATCTGTCAATCCTATGATGACCATCACATTGTGATTATGGCAAGGAAAACTTGATAGTGCTTGATGACTCTCAACTCATCATGCATGTGGAAACCTCCTGGTAAACTAATCACTATTGTAGGTAGTCCATCTCCATCCTCATCTTGCATGATTGTAAAATAAATTGCATGGGAAATATAACACAAATTAATGCACCATCATACCATGAGAAAAATGCACCTGCTCGTGCTTTCTAAATATCACACCATTGCATTCTTTCTTTGTTAGAAAGTAAAGTACTTTAGTTTGCTGAAGTGACCAAGCAGAGTCAATTTCTATATCCCATAAAATTTTATCCCCTAAGACAATTTCTCTCTATGAGAAGGAGGTTAGAATGCATGGCTAGCAAAGAACCTCTACCTAGGCTTGAATAGAGGTGGTTAAAGGGTAGAACTAGAAGGTGTAGTCTAACTATTATATGTTTCGGTTTTCTTCACCAAAATTTCGTGATTTAATTTTTGGCGAGATCATGGTTTTCTATTTTTTAAATGCATTGTTGAATGCATGAATGGATTTGACACCTTAAAAAATGCCCGGGGCACTCAATTTGTGCAGACTACATAGTTAAAACTTGTGATTCCAACAAATCCCTGTTGGATTACGGGAAAACATGACCAACAAATATTTCCAAAAAAGGGCCAAAATATAGAAGGGTTAGACTATGATGAAGTAAAAGATATGTTTCAAAGTATCATTATGCCCATGTTATGGGCAACTTAAGCTTGAAACTAGAAGGTATGCTATTATTTCAATTGAAAGGGATTACATTAAAAAAATAGATAAACAAGGCTTTATGAAGTTGTTAGATTGATTTTAATAGGTAGTGTAGTCTAAATATCCATATTTTTGTTTTCTTTTGGCTCTCCATAGGTTATTTCGTCAACTTGCAAGAATCCATCTTGCATAGATCCATTTATATCACAATTGAATAATTTATTTTTTTAAGGCAATCACAAGGCCCCACTTTTAGTCCCTCCACCAATATTTCAAGCCTTGCAAACACACTTTAAGCATAAGCTTGTCTAGAATCAATGCTTGGAGTCTTTCCACAAGAAACTTCCTAACACTCCCTAGTTAAAATTTCTACTAAACCTCCAACCAAGGAAACTAGGAGAAATAATGACCATTAAACAAGTCATTTGCCATCCAAAGGCCCCTTCAAAAAAGCTTTTGGGACAAAAACCAAAGTAACTTAGCCCATGGTTTGCCTTCAAATAATAATAGAGGAGATTCCCATAAGGTATTGTCACTAAATGAAAGGCCTATTTTGAGGGAAGGTTCACTCTATGAAAGGAAAGGTTTGATTGATTCCTAGGATTCCCATACAATTTACAACATGAAAGTCCCTATAAATTTAACCGCTAGTTAGGGTAATCATTATGGTATGGAAAGATAATCCTTTTTGCTCCTTATTTTCTAGTGGGATCCCTTGGTTGAGTATTGTAGTAATAACTTTCAAGCCACATTTAGCCCATTGGGCTAGGCTAAACAGTGGATATCCCATATCATAAAGCATTTGCTAACCAATTTTGGGCCCCCAGCTAGGTTTGAAACTTATTTAACTCCCCTGGCATGCTAGTTGGTGGTTGCATTAGGCTTAGGAGTATAGGGCCAATCCCTTTGACTCAACCACAACCCTCCTTGACGACAAGTCCACTGATTCTCTTAAAAAAAACAACTTTGAAACTGCATTTGATAAAATGTCTCAAACAACCCATTTGGAACAAATGGCCTACACCTAAGTTGTTTTGACTATGCTTGGGTCTCCTTATTTCTAAAAAGTCACAAATCTCAATTGACTCTTTAAAAGCCTTTGCCCTAGATAATATTTGCCCACAAGAAGTTATGAATGGATTTAAGTGTTAGGTATAGCATATTAAGAAATAGAACACAAACATAATAAAACAAGAGCCGGTGAAAAATACTTTAAGTCATTGTCAAACATTTGTATTCATCCCTCAATGTCAATTTATAATACATGGATTTGACCACTTCTATATCTACAACAACTCATGAGCTGATGACAACATCTCATCAACTTATAAATTTATGAAATACTTTAGTGTTGGAAAACATATTTGTAGGGTAAGATTGTTGTGAATTTTTTTTTTTATTCAATTGCGAGTTTGAAATCAGATTTAAATGGTAATTATATGGTTAGTCTAATTTATAGAAGAAATGGTTTTTTCACAGATATTTTTAGTAAAATTGTGATTTCTTGTTGTTTAAAAATATATTTTTAAATGCATAAATAAATTCAACATTCTAAAAAACTCACACAGTCAAATTCATTAAAAAGTAATCTGTTAAGTCACTGGAAGAGCCCGGGCAGATTAGGTTGAACAGATTCGATCTGAAAAGAGGTCTACACCAGGCAGAAGGTTCATTTCGACACCAGTCCAGATCGATGGTAGAGAGATGGACCAACAGAGAGCAAGTTTGTTGTTCCATTCTTTGTTTGCTGAGAGATGCAGACATGCCTGTCAGAGAGGAAAACTGCCATTGCGCAAAGCTCCAATACAATGAATCTATGTGCAACACATGTCCATTGGAAATCAAACGTAGGCATTTGATTAGAGGAATACTCGCCGATCTACCGCTGCTATCCCTTTTCCGGCCTGAAACAAGAATCGGATCCGTACGTGGATCGCCGGCAAAAACTACTTCACGGAGCTGCAACTGTTTTCTTGTAGTTTTCTATGAAAAAGACCCACAAATTAGCTGGAAAATCGATAACAGGAGCCCATACGCTTTTCCCTACAACAAACCAGCACCACACGCAGCGAACAGTAGCTGGAAAGCACATGGTGGACAGACTGAAGGATAATTATTGTTCGTTGTTTCGATAGAAGCCCTCATTTGTATTTGTTGCAGCGGCCAAATCCTGATACCTGTCGTGATATATGGAGACGGTTGAATCATGGATCTGAATCAATAGCCAGAGGGTGAGAAACCTAAATAGAGTGTGTGTCAAGGTATGTGTATCCAGACGATATAAATCGTCAGCATTCGTCAGCATTAAGATCCGATCCAAAAACTGTCAAAGCAGTGGTCACCGCTCTGCTCTCACTCGAAGGAGCTGATGTTATTTTGTTTGGTATCTCCTAAATATTAGTCCCACATGAGAAAGAGTATAGAAACGTTAATTCCTCTATATTAATTGACATTGTTTGCTACAATGCTCACCGGAATATAATAATAATAATATATTTCTAGTAATAATAATGTGTCCTTGTCTTTTTATTTCTCACAAGATCACAACCCCACTAATGTGTCCTTTGTCTTTTTATTTCTCACAAGATCACAACCCCTTCCCAATCCTTTCATTTGGCCTTATTTGGCTTTTGTCCTTTTATTTCTCACCAAGATCACAACTCCTTCCCAATCCTTTCATTTGGCCTTATTTGGCCTTTTTAGTCTGGATGGTCCTCACATTTTTCTCTAATTTTTTAACTTTTTTTTCCGAAAGAAAAGATTTAAAACTTTTTATTAAGGAGGAATAAAAAGTTTTACATGTCGACTATCTTCTACATCCCAACAGAGGGCAGCAATAGAACAATTTAGACATCCCAAAAACATCGAGGGGAGTCATACAATATTTCCAAAAACAACTCATACCAGGCATGATAGAGGAGCTCAAAACATCCCAATCTATCCACAAGCAAAGCAGTAACCGCCAGCAGAGAACGCGGAGGATGAAACCCCGCCACTGTTTATAACACAAAAGAAAAGAGACTATGGACCGTGAGGCCTCCTACCAGGTAGGAAAACAGCCTCTTACATAAATACACCATATTCAAACTTTCAAATGTACATAAAAGAGAAACATATAAGTCTCGCCTACATTCAGGAAGATGTCGTATCAGCAAGAAAGATCATATCGTCCCTTGGACAGGGGGAATATAATCGGAGAGCAGTGCAGAGGAATTTTACACTGAAACCATGATCCTGAAGCCAAAAAAGATTTGTAGACGAGAGAGAAAAAAGAGAAGGTCATCATGCCGGAGGAGCAAAAGGAGGAAGCTGTGAATGGAAAGTCTGCCCCTGTCTCATTTCCTCTATGGACCAGCTGCCCAAAACTTGTTGTAAGCCTGTTTTAGAAAGCTGATTTGCAATTGTGTTTTTTTCCCTGTAGATATGACAAAAAGAGATGTTGTTAAAATGGGATTTTAAAGACAAGATTTCATCTAAAACAACCTTCAAGATCTGATTTTGGCATATAGATTTCCCATTCACCCAGTTTATAACATTCATAGAATCTCCATAAATTTGAATCCGCAAGATGTTCTTTTGTAAGGACCAACACATGAGAAGACGAAGAGCAGCCAGTTCTGCGAAATTGTTAGATCCCAACCCCAGTCCTACTGATGCTTTGATAAAGTGCTCATTGTTTATATATATGCAGATTCTCGCCCCTGCCCTGTTCTGTTGAGATGCCCCATCAAAAAAGGCCCAAGGGAAGTTTTCATTTATGATTAAGGGGGCATCACGGTTGGGAGCAGTGCTTGACTCAGGAGGGGGAAGAGAGGAGTAAATAGCAGCACATTTTGAAGCCACTGTTGTCGGAGAGAAGGCCTGATCTTGGAAGGTGCTTTTATTCCTGGTCAACCACACACCCCAAAAGAAAATAGGAAGGAGGTTCCTAAGATTGCTATCAGGGTGGTCGTTCCACCATTTTCTCCAGACTTCATCCAGCGAGACTGGTTCCCATTGATCTGTGATGTTTATCATTTTTATTAGTTCCCCCCAGATACTAAACGAGACAGAGCAAGATATAAAAAGATGATTTATAGATTCTCCATCTGCCTTGCACAGAGGACATCTACCAGGGCCTATGAAAAATCTGTTTTGTAGGATATCCCAAGTAGGAATTTTTCTTTTTAAAAGACACCATAGGAACACCCTTGATTTCAGGGGGCATTTAAGCTTCCACAAATTTCTAGACCACCACTCTGGAGCAGCCCACCCTTTCTGATCCATGAGATAAGCATACCCTTCTTTTGGGGAATAAAGACCTGTTTTGCCATGCGCCCACAACAGCACATCAGATTCAAGCTTTATCCTAACGTTTGATCTATGGAGTTCATCAATGTACGTGGACCATTCATTATGCCATCTAAAGTCAAGCCCCAGCTCCACCGCACTCTTCCATGCCTGACCCCAAATGGTAGAAAGACCCACTTTTTCCACCTGATTTAGGGTATAAAATCCTTTACTATCTAGGTGCCTCAAAATGCCAGGGGATAGAGCATAAGATTGGTTGCAACCAACCCAGGGATCCCTACCAATGCGAACGTTTCTCCCGTCGCCAACTTTCCAAGCAAGACCTTTTCGATCACAAAGAAAGCCTCCACCGTAGCCTTCCAGATAACGGAGGAGTGCTTCGTCTTCTTGTCCTGACTTCGAATCCAATCTTCCAAGGGCATAGGGTCAATGTATTTTCGTTTTATCACCCTTGTCCAGAGATTTTCTACCGTTATAAGTCTCCAACTTGACTTGGCAGCCAAGGAGAGACTGAACTCCGGTAGCCGTTTTATACCCCAGCCACCCCATTCTTTAGGTCTAGCTATCTTCTCCCATGCCACCCATGGAAGAACAGATTTCTCACTTGAGCCAGCCCATAAGAATCTACAACACAACCGTCTAATTTTCTCCAAAATGCCTTTGGGGATCCAAGTAAGGGCAACCCAATAGACCGGGATTGCTAATAAGACTGATTTTAATAGAGTCAATCTACCTGCTCTTGAAAGCCATCTGAAACTCCAGTGCGATATTCTTGCTTCTATCTTTGCAATTAACCAGTTCCAATCCTCTTTTTTGTAGGCATCCGGTTTTAACCAAAATCCCAAGTATTTAAATGAGGAGTCCAAAGATTGTGTTTGGAATGGAAAAAGATTTGTCATTGCATTGCATTCTCTCCTATTGAAACCTGCCACACAGACTTGAGATTTCCCAGAATTTATCAGCATTCCAGAAGCTTTCATAAATAGATCAAAAATATCTTTAAGCTCCTTCAATTCATTATGAGAACCATTAGAAAAAATCAATATATCATCAACAAAGAGCAGGTGAGAAATATAGAGGTTGATGGCAACCTCTATACCTTTTATCTTGTTTGATCTTCTGGCACTGTGAATCAACCTGCTGAGACCTTCAGCCACTAGCAGGAAAAGGAGAGGAGAGAGGGGACATCCTTGTCGGAGACCCCTTTGACTTTTGAAAAAAGGGGATGCAGCCCCGTTGATCAGGACCGCAAAACTGACATTTGTGATACATCCCATAATCCAGCTTATGAAGGAATAATTAAACCCCAGGTGAGTGAGCAATAACCGAAGGTACAGCCAACTAATTCGATCATAAGCCTTGGACAGGTCAATTTTAAGGATCACTCCTTTCTTCCTCTTTTGTTTGACACTGTGGATGACCTCTTGGGCCACCCCAATAGCCTCGTGGATTTGTCTTCCTTCTAGGAAGCCGAACTGCTCCATAGATATGTTTCTGGACAAGATGGGAACGAGTCTGGTTGCTATTACCTTTGCAATGATTTTATAAATGCAATTGCAAAGCGAAATAGGCCTAAAATCTTCAAAAGACTCCGGAGCATCTTTCTTTGGAATTAGAGCGATAAAGGTAGAATTAAAAGGTTTATAAATTTCTCCTCTCAGCCTAGACTCTTCCACAACATCAGCAATATCAGATCCAATTAAATCAAAGAAATGGAGAAAGAGTTCAACAATCCATCCATCAGGACCGGGGCTTTTGTCCTTTCCCATAGATTTCATTGCAGCCTCAACCTCTTCCTTGGTAACAGGGGCTGATAATTCATCGTCCGCACCCTCCTTAGTGAATCTTGGAAAACATTGTGCTGTCCTTATGATTTCTGCAATTGTAGTCTCTCCAGGGTCCGAGAAGATTCTCTGGAAATGTCTCTGACCCAAACACGAGAGATCTGTGAATGATTTAACCTCCCTGCCTTCTTCATCTTTTAGACTCCATATAGTATTTATCGATTTTCTGCCTTTAGCAAAGTTATGGAAAAACCGAGTGTTTTCATCTCCAGCTTTGAGCCAAATAGCTCGGCTTTTTAATCTCCATTCCTTTTCCTTTGCCAGAAGAATTTGGTTTTGTGCTTTTTCAAGAGATAGTATTCGGTCTTTGGAGGACTGTGTAGCATACCCATCCAAATCCATACTTTCCAAAGACTTCAACTCCTCACTGATTTTAATCATTTCTTCATTTTGATTTTTCTGTCTTTCTTTTGCCCATGTCCTGGTTGCTTTCTTAAGACGCTTCAGGTTTTCCATGAATAAAAAGCTCTTACTTTCTGAGGAATTCGTGTTGGCGCAGATCCAAGTCGTTTTGAAAAGTGAATTAAAGGAAGGTTCTTCCAACCAAGAGGAGTTAAATTTGAAAGGGGCAGGGGGCTTAGGAGGGGGGAATGAAAGATCCAAAAAGATCGGGAAGTGGTCAGAATTTCCTATTGCCTCAACCCATTGCTGAAACAGAGGCACATTTTTGATAAGACCTTCTGAGATCAAAAAACGATCCAGCCTTTTAGCGATCCTATCCTCCCCAATTCTTCTGTTCCTCCAGGTGGGCATTAGAGAGATCGGGGAAGGGTCAATCAAATTATGGTCTTTTAGTGTTTGAATAAAAAATTCCATCAGAGGATCCTCCCTTGCTGAAGGACCCCCGGCTTCCGCTCTGCCCAAGGAGAAATTTATGTCACCCCCCACCACCATCAAGGGCATTTTCATCAAGGATTTTTCAAGCAAGTCCAACCAGAAAGCTTCCCTTCCTTGACATGGTCCATAGATGTTTACAATTTGAAAGGATGTGGGAAAATCTGGTGCCATTATTTCCATACCCATTGCGTTCCTCAAACCCCATTGGTTTAAACATTTGATTCTTCCCTCTCTATAGCCAATGGCAAGACCACCCGAATGGCCCGAAGAGTCTATAGCATGGAAGATCCAACCTGGTAACAAGGTTTTCAGGCATGTTTCCACCTCCAAGCCATTTCCCAATGTCTCTTGAAGAAAAATGATATCAGGATTTGATTTTTGAAGCCACTCTTTTAATGCCAGTTTTTTTGGCTTGCTGGCCAAGCCTCTACAATTCCATGATGATATAATCATTTTAAACCGGGAACGGGGGTCTGTACTGCTCTAAGTACCCCAGGGATAGAATATTGCTTCCCATTCGCTACATCAAATTTGGCTTTCAGTTTAGCTTTTGAAAGATTTGATTTTCTGCCTCGTTTGCCCCTCTGAGTTTCTTGTGAGGGGGAATGTCCAAGCCCACTATAGGACACTGACTGATTTAACTTAATCCCCATAGATCGCAGGTTATAGGGACATGGAGCATTTTGAACCGGGGGAGAAAGGGGAGGCCAATTATGGTCACATTTGAGATCAGGAACCGAATTCTCCACAGAAAGTGTCTCAAGGACTTGGGACGGTACAACAGTGGCTCCTTCATCTGACTGGTTTGCCAAAGGTGATATGGATAAAGATTGTGTAATATGCGAATGCAAATTTGTTAGATCCCGATCTTGAGTGGAAAGAAAGTGTTGTTTCGGACACTTACCCGTGATCTCCTCACAGGGCATAGATTGTTTCGCATGCATGCTCCGATCGGCCACCTTCCCAACATCAGCCGGCGGGGGATCTACCTCCTGAGACGCCACAGGGATCTGGGGGTCGATAGCAACTTCCTCGGACTGATCTTCCCGGGCAGCCTGCTCCGAGTCGTTCTGAGGCATCGGGGCATCCTTTTCCTGAGGAACATGGTGCTGATAGTTTCTTGGATCTCTGAGAATTTGCGTTCTTCTAAAATGCCTTCATCTTCTAAGTAGCGGACAATGATTTACGAGATGGCCATATTCATGGCAAATATGGCAACGAAACGGCAGGTGTTCGTAGTCAAGAATTTGATCATAAACATAATGCTTATACTGAAGAGGGATTGATTTGGCCAGCCCCCTGCTCGTATCCAGGATTGTCAATATGCGGGCGGTTGCCTTAACCTTTGTCTCCTTAAAAGACATGTCCGCCTCCAGAAAGGTTCCCAACGTGTTCCCGATAGATTGAAAGACCGCCTCTGTCCATAGAAAAGAAGGTAGGCCCGGTGCCCTAACCCAAACAGGAAAAACATCTGTACTTTCCCTGATGGCATCGAACATTGGAGTCCAACATTTCAGCAAGATTGGTATCTTCCCAATATACCAGTGTCTGCCCAGAACCCAATCAGCTGCATCCTTATCTTCAAACTTTAACATGAACCAGCCTTTGACCAAACAACTGGCTTCAAAACGAAGAGGATTTCCGTTATTGAAGCGTTCTTCCCCCCATATCTGGAGGTCCGCTGGAGAGAATTTCTTTCCCCTTGCTCTGCCAACAATGGTGCAGTCGGCAAACTCAAGCGATTCCTCTATCGATACTTCCATGCCTAAGACCAGATTGTTCCTCAGTTCAAAAGCCCCAAATTGCTTCTGTGGCTTTCTCTTACCACCTCTTTTCCTCAGATCTTCGTCAGAGGCCCCAATGACCCCAGGGGATTCGGACCACACAAGTTCCTCTTGTATCACTTCCACGGGAGGGGCATCCCCCAACTGAGGCTACTGAAAAATGGATGGGCCGCCTACATGAAATTCTGGAGCACTTCTGTCAGCGATAGGGGTCCCTCCAGTCCTCGGAGCTCCTTCCCCACTACCAAAAAACCCCTCACAACCCTCTGAAAGAGAAACCCTAGAGGGTCGGGGTTCTAAAGGAGACTAAGCCCTTGTGAGAGGCGGGCAACCACCGGCCAGAGTGTCAATAGCGTTGCCTGCATTCCGACTAGGAGAAATAGAATCTTCTAACCCAACAGATGGAGGGTTCCACGCTACCACAGTCTTACCCTTGAAACCCGCCAATGTGGCACCTGAAGTCGTCCCAATCTCCGCTGAAGCCTCAGAAGCTCGGGCCAGTTCACCCTGCTTGATGACCCGAACATTTTCAGGTGCTAAAACCCCAACTTGATGCAAAAATGGAGGAAAAACCGCCGATTGATGTAGAACCTGTTCTGTCAATTTCTGAACGCCAAAGAAGTGCTCCACACTTTGTGATGATGTGTCTTTGCCCCACATGGACAGAATATCTTCAAGAGACGGGTCTAAGTCCACCAGTTCCTCCGAGTTAACCATGGTTAGACTGCCGCAAGGAACAATCCGGCAACAAAAAACAAGGGGAACGCACCGATACCCAGAATCACGGAAAAAACAACCTCCAAGACGATGAGGGAGCCCGGAGTATACATGACGGCGATAAACGATAAAAACAAAAGGGAAAAAACAAAACAGTAAAATCTTTAATCCTAACTTGAGGTGACCTCCAGCTGTCCACCTGCGCCCTTCATGAAAGCTTCCCGAAGACCTGCTCCTGACCACCGGGGTTAGCTGCTGTTGTAACTGTCATCACCCGGGACCTGAGCAGGAAGCCTCCCGAAAACCGCGCGCCCAAACCCTAGCCAGACCCATCGCTCCCCTGTTCCTCGCCTAAAGTTATACCAAGATATTATTCTTCTAATTTTTTAACTTACTCATGGATATTTTCAGATTATCTCAATTCCATTTCTAATGTTTGCCCTTTTAGCTCTCAGCAAATTATCAAGCCTAATAGTACTTGATTTCTTCCTCACCCTACTAATTCATTATTCCTTGCCATATCGACTCTAACATCAATACCAAGTCTTCCTCTTTGAATCATAATCTTTACCAATATTGATAATAATCTCGCATCTTCAATTTTTAATAATAATAATAATCTAGGATGTTCAAATGTAAATGATATTGAATGTCTTGTTAATAATAAAATTCTTTACCTGTTTTTCTAGTCTCCTTTCCTCTAAGGATCCATTGTCCAATCCTCCTCAAACCCTCTCTCATTCAAATCCTCCCACCATCATAAATCTCTCATCTACCTCCCTTCACCATTCTACAATCTACTTTTTGGAAAAAGGTTATAGTTTTGTCGTCGCCATGATTTCATTCCTAATGAAGAAATTCTATACTCCACTAAATCAGTAGCTCGTGTTCTCTCTTCCAATGAAGTGGGAGAAATAAGGCAGGAGTTTGTTAAGATCCTTAAGTGCTCTAAACTGCCTAATCCTAACCTCTCAAAGGATGAGTTTCTACTCATTAGCTAGATTAATGGAAACCCCAATATTGTTGTTATAAAAGCATGTAAAGGCAATGCCTCCATTGTCATGCACACAATAGCCTATGAATCTAAAATTCTAAACCTCCTCTCATCATCCTCTTATAAACCCCTCTCTAAAAATCCCATTACCTCTATCACCTCCTCGATTACTAAAGCCATCAAAAACTCCTCCATTGACCCTTTTATCCAAAAATATCTTATCCCCAACAATCCCCAAACCCGTAGAATATATTGGCAGCCTAAAATCCACAAAAAAATATATCTTTCTCCGACCCATAGTCAATGTTATTGGAGCTCGCACCCACACTCTTTTTAAGTTCCTTGCCACCAAACTCCAACCCTTTGTTGGTTGCACCCCTTTATTAAGGATTCTGTTGATTTTATCCAAAAAGCTAAACTTGTTTGTCTCAATGATAACGACCTAATGGTTAGTCTTGACATAGTACCTTTATTTACCAAAAATATTGTCCCTAAGGCTCTTAGCATTATTTCTAATCTTGTGGATCAAGAAAATCTTAACCTCGTTAAACCTTTGTCTCTCCTCCACTTCTTTCTCTTTTAAAGGATTATGCTATGAACAAAATGAAGGAACTATTATGGGGTCCTCTCTATCCCCAATGGTGGCCAACCTCTTTATGGAACATTTTGAAAAGACCATCTTGAATTCTTCTCCACTTAAACCAAAATGTTGGTTTTGTTTTATAGATGAAACCTTTGTAATCTAGCCTCATGGTCACCTTTATCTAGACTCTTTCCTTACCCATCCTAACAACCAATCCCCTTACATCCAATTTACCATGGAAATCTAGGAGAACAATTTACTTCCCTTCCTCAATATCCTTATTTCTTGTCAACTTGACGACACTCTTACTCATCAAGTTTATAGAAAGAAGACTCATAATGATAGATAACTTCACACCAAATCCAATCATCAGTATGTGTAGAAAGTTGTTGTCCTCAAAACGTTGGTTACTTGAGCCTCTCGTATATCTGCGCCACAATTTTGTAATCAAGAGAAATGCTACCTTAAGAAATCCTTTAAAGCTAATGGAAATTCATCAACCCAAATCCATAAATATTTTTACTCGTGTAATAACCCTAATTATGTTTCTTCCATTCCCTCTTTTCCCCAAGGCCTAGTCTCTTTTCCCTATATCCAAGACACCATTGGTCGTATCTCTAAATTTTTTTCCAAAAATAACATTAGAACAATGTTTAAACCCTTTAAAATCGTAAAAAAAAAATCAAATCTATTAAGAACAAGCCTAACCTGAAGCGAGGCCCCAATATATACCAAATTCATTGCTCTTGTAGTAAATCCTACATTGGAAAGACTTTGCTTTCCTTCAAATCCCATCTCAAATAACACATCATTTACACTCACCATAACCATATCTCCAAATCATTGATTTTTGATAATTCTCATAACTCTAAACAACTAATCAGCTTTGACCGAGCCAAAACTTTGGCTTCTAATGCTTGTTGTCATTCTTATATCATTCATAAAGCTATTAAAATTGAAAAGCACACTAACAACTTTAATAGGGAAGACAATTACAAGTTAAGCTAGTTGTGGAAACCTATCATTCATTAGCATCATTCTAGTTTTAGGCTTCTTGATCTATCTCCTCTCCTTTCTCTTTTTCTCATCCTCTTCATCCTCCTCTTATGTCCCCTCCTCCTTTCCCTTGTTTAACAACTTACACTTGTCCTCCCCACTTCTATAATTCATTCCCTCCTTTCAAATCAATCTCTCTAATTTCCCTCATTTTCTTTCATATCTTTCATGTTTATCCTTTCCCTCTTCAATTTATTTTTCTTCCTTTATCTCTCTTTTTCTCTTTCCTCCCTATCCATCTCTATATCTTTCCTCAAATTTTCATTTTTTTTCCTATATCCCATTTTTCATCCTTTATGCTAGGTTCTTTATTCTCAAAGCCCCAATTTTTTCTAATCTGGTGATACTTCCCCCCGGTTTCTCTCTTCATTTTTAAATTTCTCTATTTATTCCACCTTCCAATGAGCCTCCTTTATAAATTTCCATTCCCTTCTTTTATTCTCATGTTTCAAACCTCCTTTAATCTTTAGTTAACATCCCCCCTCCGTCTAGCCTATTCTAATTTTTTTTTTTCATTTATACCAATTTATTAATTTAATTGTTATTATTTACCTTTTCCCCCTTTTATCACCTATAATATATTATATATATATATATATATATATATATATATATATATATATATATATATATAGATGATAAAGGGGAAAAGGTAAATAATAACAATTAATTAATAAATTGGTTTAAATGAAAAAAAAAAAAAAATTGAGATAGGCTAGACGGAGGGGGATGTTAACTAAAGATTAAAGAGGTTTGAAAACATGAGAATAAAAGAAGGGAATGGAAATCATATATATATATAATATATATATATATATTATATATATATATATATATATATATGATTTTTTCCATTTAATTAATTGATTAATTTTAATACTAATAATTAATTTTGATAGTATGCCTAAGGTGGAGGAATGAGGCAACAGTGTTGAGATGGGGGGATCTGCAGCTAGGGTTTCCTACGGTTTGCGTAGCTTTGCCTGTGATGCAAGGTTTGTTACTAGAAAAAGTATCAAGCACTTGTGGATAAGGTGTTTACCGAGTACTGGAGTAGCATTTCTAATTAACTTAGCTCAACATTAGTCATGTTGTATCGGGATGTTTGGAATTGCTATCATGAGTGTCATGAAATTCCATTGGAAACCCTAGCTATTGGGTTGACTAGAGTATAGCTAATAGGTTTACAAGTTAAATCAATATGCAAGATGATCCAGAAAGTTTTTCCTCATGGTGGAAATAGATGAAGTGGATTATGAACTGAAGCCAAAAGGTGAAACTTTGATATGGGTTTCCACACCTGAGGTAAAGGATAAAGCAGTGGATGAAAAAATGGGTTTATATCCAAGAACTAAATCCGAAGCTTCCCCCAAACTAGGCCAAGTATTCCATGAGAGGCCAGTTGGAGGTCTGGAAGAAGCTTGGAAAAGGGAGGATATCCTAGGGTCAAACACATGCAGGTATCTGGGCATCAGAAAAGAGAGTGGGAACCAAGAAACATTAATGGATCATGGGGGCTTCCACAAGAACTAGTTCCATTTTTGTCCGAGCCATTACCAAACACCATTTTCTAGGTATAGAGTACCATGCCCTCTCTAATATCCTTTAAAATCTAAGTTTTGGTGAGGAGTTCATTACAATAGGAGTTTCTTCAAATTGTGCCATCCCCAATTAGCCCTCCCCTTGGTAGTTGGCCAGTAGTTTTCTGCGTGAGGTATTTGCATTAGATGAAGAAAAGGATAAATACCTAAATATTGAGGGGAGATTTGAGGCCCAAAGAAATTCATATTTATATCCACCAACAAATAAGAGCCTACAAATAGCCAAAATAAGGGGGTAAAGAAGAAGAAACAACATTTCATAAAAAAAGGTAAGTGAATCCACACTTTCACTTGTCTTGTGGAGGGATGTTCCTAGTGAGGTGACCTAGAGGGAGAAAATTTAGTTTCGAATTTATTAAAACATGAGTTGAATAGGAGATATCAGTGTTGGTGCAGCACCCCTCAGAGGTGATGTTGCCAACAAAAGGATGGATTTAGTTGGTTTTCGAGGATGTTAGGGAGGCCTCACGAGTCAAGAGAAAGGTATGGAGAATTAAAAATACTCCATTTTTGTTCAAGTTCTAGTCACCATTATTCAATGTCGAGAAGGAGAGGTTGGACAAAGTTCCAATATAGGTAAGATTGCTTGGATTACCAGCAAATTACTGGGATGCATGCATCTTTTAATATTTTGGGAATTCCTTAAGGAAATATTTGGATCATGATTCATTGTACATCGAGTCCAAAATTAGAACAATAGTCAGAATATTGGTGCTATTAGACCTGCAAAAGGGCCTACCTAAATATATAGACATTAGTCGTGGGTCGGGAAACCTACAAATGTCAGATTATGAAGGGGCACTATTTCACTGTTGGAGATGTCATAAATATGGGCATCTGGTAAAAAAATGTGACGTCCCATTCGATGTAAGAGCCCCGACAATGCCTACCAAGAGGAAGATCTCAATTTCTAAGGGAATGGAGGCAACAACCTCATTGGTAAACCAAGCAAAGCGGTTGACTCCTAATTTTTTAGGGTCAAGCAATGTAAATCAAGAAGGCTTTGGAGCTAGAATTTTGTAATCAAGACAAACACATCAATCATAAAGGATAAAGAACATAGCGAAATAGAGTTTCTCACTAAGGGGTGAGGATGGCCAAGGATAGGATATGTAGGATGAGTAGCAACTTGTCCTCTACAAATGAGGAAGGATGGCTCACCCTAATTAAGTGAGGTGGGACATACTCCCACTCCTTATCCTCTGCATAATCTTTCCCCTATTTTTGATGCATTATCTATTGCACACAACAATTTGGATATTTAGGTCTCATGCATTAAACCATGTTTTCCTTCACCTATGCCTCCCTTTGTCCTAGGCATCTCTTCTATTTCCCCAAGAATTTGTCCCTGTCGATCCACTCCATAAGGTTTCTCATCTCTTGTGAAATTTTCCCATCCTTACCCCTCTGATACATCGGAGTTGGGTGACATTATTTATAATCTTTGATTTAGATCCATCTTGCCACCCCAAGAAGGGTTGGCATATGATTTGTGAAAACTTCACTTCTGATCCGGGTTCCTTCAACTGCCAGAATCATCCCAGATATTTTACTTCAGCGTTGTTGTTAGAATTTCATTTAAAAGATCATAAAATAACATATTTGCATGCTTAAACAAGAGGAAACATGACAACGAACAACAAATCAAAACACGAGATATTTGATAACAGAGTTCGTCCAACTTGGACTACGTCTCCAGGGCCGATGTCAAGGTGGTGTTGGTTGCTTCATATAATGCTGGAAATGATGATGTTGTACATGGACAACACTTTGTCATAGCAAGGTCATATGCCCTCAAACAAGAGTGGTTTGTCTCTCCATGAGACATTCTTCTTACAGGAATTCTCACTCAAGAAGGCTTCCTCTCAACATGACAAACTAAAATGATCTCACACAATGTGGTAATGAGCATCCCTTCAACATAGTTACATAGGGATCTCCACAAAAATGCATAGCATGACAATCTAAATACATTTCACATAATGTGGCAAAATCTATCCCACAACATAACATCAAACATAGATCTCAAAACATAATACATCATCTCAACAATTATGAAGGAAAACATGACAAGACTCATTCATGTACCCCCACCTCTAAAGTTTGCCAAAAAATGGAAGGCTCGGCTGCAAAAACTGACTGCGCCACTGAATTTCTATCGTTGAGAGGTATAAAATTGACTATCCATTTGTCAAATTCTGACACCGTCAAAATCGGGGCATGTAGGAATCTTTTAGATTCCCCGTGATTCTCCAAAGATTCTGTTCTCAGGGCTGAATGGAGATCTAAAATTCACATCACAAATCCGATCTTGCCATCATGATCGTTGTGAGATTTTGAGACTTTTAAGTATAGAGTTGGCTAGATTCTGACTCTCGCAAATTTCAGCCTCTAAGGAATCTGGAAGATTCCCTCAAGATTCTTCAAAGATTCTACTCTGCTGGGAATCTGCAAATCTGTTGCTCAGATGGTGAATTTGATTTCACCATCACATTCCCTGCAAAATTCTGGTTAAAATGACTATAAACTTCATATCATTCTAACAAAATGAAAATTTACCTCACTAGGGAATCTTTCAAGCATCAAGGAATATTCTCTACAAAATATTATCTGTCTCGAAACACATGCCATCATGGTTCCACCTCCTAGAACTACAAATCATGGTTCCATCTGGGCATGGTTCCTCGGCCAACTTCGCTACCCTTGTTTGGCCACCTGTGCTCTCCGTTCCATTGTGCTCCCCCTCTCCTTTGGCCAAATTAAAGAGCAAGTTTATATATTAAAACATTGGTAGATTTACCAACAATGAGTCATTGGCTCAATGGCTAAGTTTGGTGGTTTGTTAACAAGGAGTTGGGGGATCAAATCTTGCCCCTTCCAAAATGGGTGTGCATCTATTTTTTTGGCATGGATTTCGGTGTCGTGTTTCATTGGAGCGGCGGTTGTTGATATATTTTATGGCACGGTTACATTCATTTGTCCACCCATTTTGTGGTTGGTGAGATAGCCCAGTGGGGGCAGTCACATGGGTTAGGCGGGTTCGTGCCCCACCGATCTCAATTATTTGTTTATTTGTATGGTGGTTGGCCTTCAGGTGGCAAGGGTTGCGACCTACCACCATGGCCCCTTATATTTTAATACTATATGACTAATATGATGGGGGTGGTAGGGATTATGGCCCGCCCCCCTATTTTTTTTATTATTTTTTTTCTTTTCAAACTAACATAGTTTTCTTTTCTATTTTGTCTAAAATAAGGGTTATTAGACAAATTAACCATTCGACAATTTCTCCCTCTCTCGAAAGCCAGATTCCATGTTTCGGACTTAGTCAATTTGTAGAACCATTAAACCTGGCTCACATGGTAACTTTGACCAACTCTACCTCCCTCATACGAACTCAGATTTGAGTGTCATTCACACTGTTGGAATTAGGGGGATGAACACTTCAATCTAGACCTAGTTCGAGAACAATCTGGTCACTTTGATTTTTGAGCTATTGTAAGCCCTCTTTGACCTCTAAGTGTGTCTGGAGCCACCTAGATAAATCCTCTCCATTGAGGAGCTTTTGGTCCTCCAAAAGCATGAAAATAATCTACAATGGTTGTGTACATTGTTTGGACCATAAGTGTCCTGATAGGTCACCCTTCCTTCTCCTTCACCTTTGACCTTCGGAGCCATAAGTGATGAGCCAACACCTGCATCCTCTGCAAACTTGTAGTACAATATTTTGCAAATTACATGCTCTATTACATGACCAACTATGACCCAACCATCCCATACTTACCACGAGTTTATAACACATACTTTGTGGTCAATTTTACATCAAAATGGAAATGAATACCCTAGCTATCAATACAAGGCCAAAACACCATTGTTGCTTAACAAGTGATGGAAAACACATCATCACATTTACATTTTAAACTACAACACATGATTTACAAAGAAGGCCCAAAAAATCTAACACATCTAGAAAAACCACCACTCACTTATCAAAGTGAATGGGTTATCTTCTTGTGGCGACTTTGCTTGTCAAACAATTTCTCAAATTTATTTTTGCACTGGCGCTTTGTCCTTAGGGCGCTTCTCTAGATGCATCCTCCAACACGTGGCTCTTTGATGACCACTTCTGTCGTAATGAGTACAATGAGTCTTCTTCCTCCAAACTTGTTTTACCTTCTTCTTTCCTTGATGTGGAGAAGGCCTTTCACGCGTCATCCTTTTTCGTGCTGCCATTCTCCTCCAGCACTCAGAAAACACATGGTTATGTAATTGCAAAAACTAAATGTTTTTCGATGCCATGATTTATGTTCCTCATTAACAACATGATTGTAATTAAAATGAACATTAGAACACTGGAACTGTTTATACCTTTCTTGGTTGTCTCTAGTGTAATTATGGCGATGAGAGCTTGCCCCAGCTATTTACCTACAATGGGCACTTCCATGGGATGATGGTGATGTGTTCCCATCATTCTCTTTCCTTGATGGTTTCAACAATGTCTCAGAAACATTTGACATCTTTGAGCATTCTCCTTTGGTGTATCCCAAACTCATGAATCGAGGTATTTGCACAACCTCTAATGGCTGAGTTATGCCTTGGCCATTAATACCAAGTCCTCCTCCTTTGTACCCTATCTTCGTAAGGAATCTCATGCCATTTCCTGTAAAGGGTATCTCCACATTTCCAATAGAAATAACATCATGTGAAAATGAATTTGAAGAAAAACCAACATTGTTTACCTCAGATGTAGATTTTGAAACAGATGATGAGGGCTTTTGTAAGCCTTTGTCACACCTCAACTCCTCCAAGGTATTTTCCATGTGTTGAAGTTGTAGTCTCTGCTTCTCCTACTTCTCTTCTTGTAGAAGCCTCCTTAATTCAACATTCTCTACTCGAAGGCTATGGTCGGTCTCCTCATTCAAATGATGAGAAGATGATGAAGGCAGTGAGTGTACCACTGGAAGATGTGGATGACACATTGATTTCTGCTTCTTCTTTCTCCTATCTCTCAAAACATTCACAAAATATGTCCACCATTTTGGACATCCTGAGCATGGCCTCATACATGGCTTTGTCATCCTCCATTACTGCACGTTCAATCATTGTTCATGCTCGCAATTCACATTAGTGAGAAGACTGCTCTGATACCAAACTTGATCGGGGTTCCTTCAGCTACCAGAATCATCCAAGATTTTTTACTCTGTGATGTTGTTAGAATTGCATTTGAAAGAGCATAAAAGAACACATGTGCATGTTTAAACAAGAGGAAACATGACAACAATCAACAAATCAAAACACAAGACATTTGATAGCCGAGTTCATCGAACTTGGACTATGTCTCCGGGCCCAGTGTCAAGGTGGTGTTGGCCACTTCATATATGCCCTCAAACAAGAGTGGCTTGTCTCTCTATGAGAAGTTCAACTTACAGGAATTCTCACTCAAGAAGGCTTCCTCTCAACATGAAAAACTAAAATTATCTCACACAATGTGGCAATGAGCATCCCTTCAACATAGTTACATAGGTATATCCACAAGAATACATAGCATGACAATCTAAATACATCTCACGTATCATGGCAAAATCGATCCCACAACATAACATCAAACAGGGATCTCAAAACATAATACGTCATCTCAAAAATTATGAAGGAAAACATGACATAACTAATTTATGTACCCCCACCTCTAAATTTGGCCGAAAATGGAAGGCTTCACTGCAAAAACTAACTGCACAACTTAATTGATGTCACCAAGAGGTGTAAAATCAACTATCCATTTGTCGAATTCTGACATCGTCAAAATTTGGGCCTATAGGAATCTTTTAGATTCCCTGTGATTCTCCAAAGATTTTGTTTTCTGGGTTGAATGGAGATCTGCAACTCAAATCACAAATATGATCTCACCATCATGATTCTTGCGAGATTCTGAGACTTTTGAGTATAAATTTGGCTGCATTCTGACTCTCGCAAATTTCAGCCTCCAAGGAATCTGGAATATTCCCTCAAGATTCTTCAAAGATTTTGCTCTACTGGGAATCTGCAAATTTGTTGCTTAGATGGTGATTTTTTTTCACCATCACATTCCTTATGAAATTCAGTTTAAAATTACTGTAAAATTCATATCGTTCTGACAAAATGAAAATTTACCTCCGTAGGGAATCTTTCATGCATCAAGGAATATTCTTTGCAATATATTCTTTGTCTTGAAAATGTGCCATCATGGTTCTGCCTCTAACTTAGCTACCCTTGTTCGGCCACCCGTGCTCTTCGTTCCGTCGTGATCTTCCTCTCCCTTGGTTGAATTAAAGAGCAAGTTTATATATTAAAACGTCAACAAATTTACCAACAATGAGTCATTGGCTCAATGGCTAAGTTTGACGGCTTGTTAATAAGGGGATGGGGGATCAAATCCTACCCCTTCCACAATGGGCGTGCATCTATTTTTTCTGGCGCAGATTTCGGTGGCATGTTTCATTGGAGCGACGATTGTTGATATAATTTATGGCGCGGTTACATTCGTTTGTCCACCCATTTTGTGGTTGGTGAGACAGCCCGGTGGGGGCCGGGCTGGTTTGAGCCTCACCAGTCTCAGCTATTCATTTTTTTGTATGGTGGTTGGCCTTCAGGTGGCGGGGGTTACGGCCTACCACCCCAGCCCCTTATATTTTAATACTATGTGACCCGTACGATAGGGGTGGTGGGAGTTATGTCCCACCCCCTAGTTTTTTAATTATTTTTTTGTTTTTCAAACTAACATGGTTTTCTTTCCAATTTTGTCTAAAATAAGGGTTATTAGACAAATTAACCATTCGATAATTTCACCCGTTCTCAGGAGCTAGATTCCATGTCCTGGACTCGGTCAATTTGTAGGACCATTAAACCTGGCCCACATGGTAACTTTGACCAAAAATTTGACCAGCTCTATCTCCCTCTTTACTTATTGGGTGGGGGGGCGTTGGTCGAGTCCTCACCTTCCCTAAAGTAG
>APFE031054659.1:134863-171136 GCA_000404065.3 Pinus taeda
AATCAGAATTATTATATGACTCAGATTTGAGTGTCTGTCACACCGTTGGAATCATGGTGACGAACACTTCGATTTGGACCTAGTTCAAGAGAAATATGACCACTTTGATTTTTGAGCTATTGTAAGCCCTCTTTGACCTTTGAGTGTGTCTAGAGCCACTTGGATCAACATCCCATCTAAAGAATTCTGGGGGCAAGGTAGAAAATCCACCCTCATGAAATCCATGGAACAATCCTGTGAGGATATAACCGTGGGAAAACAAAAATCTATCCAAAGGGTGCTAAGAGCAGTGAAAGCCCTTGGGGGGTTCTCAAATGAAATTCCTCTCCCTAAATCATTGAGGGTTAGCATTCCCCTATGAAAGGTGTGCTCTGACGAGGCTTGTTGATTCCAATCTTCCTAATTAGATTCTTCTACAAGAAACCCTATGTGGTGGGGATATTTCATTGCCTCGAATCCCTTCTGGGAGGTTGGTCCTCCATTGAGTTAGATGCAAGAGGTAGATTAAGTGGATTGGAAATGGGATGGAACAGAAGGGTCCTCCAGGAAAAAAAATGTTTAGGCCATGGAACATGACCTAGGGGTGGAATTCTTTTCTAAGGAGTTGTGTACTTTTGTAACCATCCTTAATATTTATGCACCCCCTCAAATTGAAAGGAGTTTTGGGGTTATATTTTTTATTTATTCCTACTATAAACTATCAACCTAATCTTGTGAGGGGATATGAAATTTTATTTAGGCAAAGAAAAATCTTGGGTTCTTAGATCGATGCTAGATCCACTCATTGATTATTTTTAGAACAAAAATAGACAAGAGCAGGTTGGTGGAAGTGGAATTGGTCAAAATCATTCCCACATGGATAAATCGAGGATTGGGGGACAATATAATTGTGAAGGGATTGGACAAATTCCTTATATCTGAGGACCTCTTCAAAAATTTTTAATTATTGAAACAATGGTTTGGCATGGGGGAATATTTTAATCACTCCCAAATTTTCCTAGATATTAAGGGTGATTTGAACTATCCAACCCCTTCAAAATGAATTCCAACTGGCTAAAATAGGAGGATTTAATCAATCTTGTCAAATCTCACTGGAAATGTTTTTACCCTTATGAAGGAACCCCTATTGACTATCAGTTTGAATCCAACCTTAAACTCATCAAACAAAAATCAAAGGAATGGATTAAGAATAAGAAACAGGAAACTACTCAAGAGTTGGAAGCAATTGAGACTCAACTACAGTAAATCTTAGCTAGAGAAGGAGAAGGGTTTGAATCACAAAAGCTAGGGATGAATTAATTAGGATAGAAAAAAGAGAAATGATATTTTGAAGGAAAAAGAGGCCAAATGGAGGCTCAAAAGTATGGCTATCAGGATGGAATGCAGGGACAAGAATATCAAATTCTTCCGTGCATATGAAAAAGGTAGGAAAATGAGCAATACCATCTAGAGTCTTAAAGATGGGGAGGGGCAAGAAATATCTAACTTTGCCGGGCTCACAAATCTAGGAGTTTACCATTTCTTAGAATCTTTTCAAAGTGCTAGAAGAAACCTCTATAGCTGAGGTAATCATAACTACAATTCTCTTTCCCAAATTTGTCGAGGAAGAATAGAGTTGAGCCTTGATGGAAGAGGCTTCAGAGGAGGAGCTAAAAATTGTCCTTCATAGCTTTCAAAAGGACAAAATTCCAGGTCTTGATAGCTAGACCGTTGAATTATTCTTAGGCTTGTATGATATCATATGGGAGGATATGCTCTCTGTCATAAAAGAATTAAGAAAAAAAAATGTTTACTGCATTCAATTCCACATTCATTTCACTCATTCCTAAAAATAATGATATAGCATATTTTGATGATTTCAGACCCATATCACTATGTAATGTGATTTACATGGTGATATCAAAGTTTATTGCTATCAGAATGAAATCCATTCTATCCAGAGTCATCTCCAAAGAACAATTTGCATTCTTGGAAGGCAGGAAAAATCATCAAGAAATTAAAGTGGCTCAACAAGGTATACATAACATCAAGACACCAAACCTTAAAGGTACTGTCCTTAAAATCAATCTTTCAAAAGAATATAATAGGGTAAATTGGATATATCTTCACCTCCTTCTCACTCATGTTGGTTTTAGTCCAACCTTCATTTCTTATATCATGAACTATATACAGACGATGTTCTTTGTTTCTTTTATTAATGGAGTGGTTTCACACTTTTTCCATGCACAGAGAGGTCTCAGATAGGGTGTCCACTTTCTCCCCTATTATTCCTCCTTATGGTAGAGGGCTTGAGCCACCTCATATTAGATGCCAAAAGGAAGGGAGAGCTATAGGGTACTCATATTTCTAGGGAAATTTTCATCAACCACCTTTTATTTTTAGATGATATTCTTATATTCTACAATGGTTTTGAAAGATAAGTGGTTAATCTTACTGATATATTGTCACTCTATGGTAGAGCCACTAGAATGTGCATAAATAACCAAAAACCTCATTATCTTTCCACAATATTGATGAGGAATATATGAGGTTGATCACCCAACACAATAACTTTACTGGTCCCCTTGGATGAAGGAGACAAATATTTAGGGTTCTACCTTAAAAAAATGCTATAGAAAAGTAGATTGGTCATGGATCATTGCAAATATTGAGAAAAGATTGAAAAGTTGGAGCCTAAAATGGCTATCTTGTGTATCTTGTGTTGATAAAATCAGTATTGGAAGCAATACCAAACTATTGGATCTCTTTAGCATTAGTCTCAAATTCAATTCTAGAAAAGGCCATAAGGATTTTTTTTTAATTCTTATGGCTAGAAAATCAAGAGAATGGTTTCCTTCCTTGGGTTAGAGGGGAGAAATTAACAATCCCTAAGCTTATTGGAGGGTGGTAAAAAATATTTTCGTGTTCTTAAAATCACTGGTAGGAGAGTGCAGCTAGGGAGTCATCACATCTCATAATATATGAATGATTGTGGTTACTCATAAATATATTTCCCCAAGTCCCTTGGAGGAATGGATCAGGAGGGAAGATAAACCAAGGGAAAATATCTCATCTATATGGAAGGAAGTTATAGCATCATTTGATTTCATAAGCAATGGCCTGATGTGGAAAGTTGGTAACGAAGAAAAAATAGGACAACCTTGGGCCCATGACCAAGAAGTGGATACAAGCATGTCCTTCCTTAGCAATTGACTACCTCACTTCAGGACAGAGGAATGTCTAGGCTTGCTCATATAGCCAACCTAGAAAATACTACCATTTGGAGGCAAGGTTGGAAACATGTTGTAGAGTTAGGCATTGAGGAGAATTCCATTGAGGCATGGAATGGTTACTTGAGCGATTTGAATAATACTCACAGAAGTATTACCAAATGGGAAGATGAGCTAGTCTGGAGTGCCTCATCAACAAGTTTCTACACCCCCAAGCTAGGATATATATATCCCTAAACACAAACAGAGCTCCATATGAGCTACAATGGTGGTGGAAGGAACTATGTGTTTAATTTCTATGATGTTGGGTCTAGGTTAGAATCTTAAAATATCTGATGCTACCAAACCAATAATCTCAAAAAGAACTACTTTTCACATCGAAAAATATATAACAGTAAATCACATATGCACAAGTATACACATTTTTTAACAAATATTATACAATAATGTACAACCTAATCTTCGTTATATTAAACCAATATGAATAATACAACAATCTATGGTATACAAGATACAATGACAAACATGTTGCGCAGACTTTAAGTCATATCTTGTCCTGTTGGTCCTTCACTTTTGTACTGCTCTCTAGATGCCTCTTAGTCCTTCAAAGGACAACACATAGAGACTCCAAGAGGATTGCCACCTAACACTGTTGCAAGTAAATTCTGCTGCATGTACACAGGATGATCTAATATTATCTCTAGGCTGGCTAATACCTGAGCTCCACTATGCCTTCTAGTAGCCTCTTTCATCCATCAAAGAACTACCCATAAGGCTTCAAACTTCACCCAACCTTTAGCTCTCTTTGTCACTTCAAGACTACTAGTCTAGGGCTACTTTGGGTAGCCAACAGACTACCCTCCACCAGACCAATGGCACCCAACACTTCACTACAATTTCTACTCCTATGATGGAGTTTTTACATCCATGAAAATTCCTCCTAATGGCACCCACTGGATGCTAATGAAACCAATACAAAACTTGGATCGAACACCTACAAACATGCACCAAAATACATACCTTTGTCCACTATTTGAGGTCTCCTTGATTGCTGCAATTTGGGTTTGGTTAGGGAAAAAAAACAGTCCCTAAAAACCCTCTTTTCTTCCCATATTTTCTCCAAAATGATGTGGCTACCCTTCCTCGAGGGGCTAAGGAGGGCTGCTTCGATTTTTGGTTGTCCCAATCCTCAACCAATCCTCTGCCTACCTCTAAACACCTGTGATATGCTACAAATGGGCTCATCAAAGCTTTTGGTTGCCTTATAAGGGTCTACACCCCTCTTATTAGCCCTCAAAACAACACCATTTTTTGTATCCCTCTATCAAGGCACCTCATCCATCCTTCTAGCAAATCAGACCTTTGAAATGGGCCTCAAACAACTCTCTTACCCTTCACTGATATCCTCCTCCTTTTGCAGCCTAGAACAAAAGTGTATCCCTCTCCAACAAGCTTCTATGTTGTGATGTGTTGCAAAAATGGATGGGGATTAGAGTCCTCTATCACTTTCTATATATACACATGAGAAGGTGATCTAAATTGAAGCAGATTAGTAATGTTGTGCTAATTCCCCATTCAGAAATAAACCCAATATTCTTATCATTTGTTTTTCAAGTGCTTAAGGATTAAAAACTTTTTCATAATTAACAGATTCCCATGAGAGTTTCTTATGTAAATGTTATAAATAGTTTAACATAAAAGCATATATTGAACAACAAAAATATAGCAACAAATAAAATCAAAATATAATACACAAAAAGCACATGATAAAGGAGTTCACCCTCTTGGGCTACGTCTCCTTGGTCCAGCTTCCAATGGCTTGGGCCACTTTATTATGCTCAAATTACGTAAAAAAAAGTGTGTTTACAATGCTCAAATTCCTCTAAAACCTATCTCAATGAGTTTAGAATACCCAAAAATGGCTATCTAGCCTCTTTTTGCATACAATTTGGATAAGAACTGAAGAAGTTATGACTTCTCCCAATTCCTCCACTAATTCTTCCACAAATTGCTCTAAAACCGGCAGAAAACTACATTTTTGCTCCAAAATTCGCTAAGGAAGAGGAAATTTCATTGCACCGTGGACCATATATTGTCGTCCATATCACAATCATAATTGGATAAGTTGTGGGCTCTTAACACAGCAAAATGTTGCGATGCAGGGTTACGGACCCGACGAGATATTAAACTGGAACTTATAAAACTCTCGCATCCAGAATCCTCCTGCTCATCACAATTGGCATTTGAACAACGAAGGTTTTGTTACATGAAAACACTGCAATTGCAGACTGGATTGGACTTTAAACTGCAACATAAACATTCATCGCATCTCGAGTCTATCGCCTTCAGAACTCACCCGCACCAGGGCCAATTCCTGTTGTCGATGCAATTGCGATATGCGATCACATCACGTCGCAACTCCAACCTTGCTGAGAGACGATTTGTAACCCAAACCTCTTACCACTGTGATATGTGATTTGCGATGGCCAATGGTGGGCTCCCACTTAGCACCTCATCATTCGTTGAAGACCTTGCTACATCACCCAATTCTGCCATGTAAGCAAGTCAAACTTGAGCTCTGAATTTCTCTAATTTTTGCATACGAACACAGATTTGAGTGTTGTTCACACCATTGGATTCAGAATGATGAGCTCTATAATATGAAGCTAAGTTTGATAAGATCATGATACTTTAATTTTTGAGCATAAGTCTGAGCACCTGATCATATATCCCCACTAGAAGCCTTTTGGACCCCAAAAGGATCACTTTCAATTATTTAATGGATAAGAGTACTCTTCCCTCACCTTCCCCACTTCAACCCAATTGTCCTTTGATGGATTTGTACCTTTGAGACCCACCTGAAGATAATCAATATTTTCCCTTTCAGTTGTCCTTGTCCTTCTGTCAAGTATAGTTTCTTGCTGAAGCACATCAAGGAATTCTAGAGAAAACTCTTTAGTAGATGGAATTTCAACATTATCTCCTTTATCTTCAATCAAATTAGGTTCATAAAATCTCAAATTTTCAACATTAACAACGGAATAGATTTGCATATATGAAGGAAAATCAAGCTTGAAAGCATTATTACCAATCTTTTCTAGAATTTTAAATGGACCATAACGAATTGGTTTAAGATTATTACCTTCACCTTGAAGCCTTTTCTTTCTAATTTATAGCCAAACTTCATCACCTACTTGAAATTTATGACCCATGCGATGTTTATCATGCCTTGCCTTATACTTGCCTTGACTCTTTTCTAGTTGTTCTTGAATTGTTTGATGAATCAACTGAATTTTCTCTATGAATTTCTTTGCTCTGTCTATGTCACTATGTCCATCTACAACTACATCTTTCTCAAAGATGAAATCCAAAGGCAATTTAGGAAAATAACCAAGACATGCTTCAAAAGGTGAAGTTAGAGTAGAAGAGTGTTTTGCCCGGTTGTAAGCATGTTGAATATTATGCAATTGTTCATCCCACAACTTAGGATGTTTGCTGCAATATCCTCTTAGAAAATGAATGACTATCTTGTTAACCACTTCAGTTTGACCATCTGTTTGTGGATGGAAGGCTGTACTTTTGTTCAATTTATTTTCCATTAAGTTCCATAAACTTGACCAAAAATTCCCAACAAATCGAGAATCATGATCACTTACAATAGAAGTAGGAAATCCAAACTGAACACATACATTTTGAAAGAAAAGTTGAGTTGTTTGTTCAGCTGTAATTTTATTTTTACAAGGCATTAATATGCACATCTTTCTAAACCTATCCACAACTACTTACAAATAATCATGACTTTTCCTTGATAAAGGAAGACCTCCTACAAACTCCATAGAAACACTTTCCATGGTCATGAAGGCACTAGAAGTGGTGTGTACAATCCTAGTTTCCTATTACTAGGCTTATTGACTACACACAATGAACAACCTCTGATAAAACGTGACACTCTTTCAAGCATATGAGGCCAACAAAAATACCTCCGAAAATTTTCCATTGTTTTACTTACAACGAAATGTCCAGCAATAAGAGAAGTGTGCACTTCCCTTGTGAAATTTACTCTCTATCCCTATGGAACACAAAGTTTTCCCAAATGATACAACAAATTATGATGTACATGGTAGTCTAATTCCTTAACTTGGTGGCCTTGACTCAAGTTTAAATATAACTCTTGAAAGTCATCATCTTGTGCGTATTTTTCAACATAAGTTTCAGGGATAATAGAATTATTCTTGAGTAAAATAGATACATTTACAATCGGTCTAGAATGCATATCAACAACTCTATTGTATATACATTTCTTGTACCTGATTACCAAGTGGAATTGCTATAAAAATACCATCCAACGGAAGTGCCTTGATTGCTACAATTTAGTTTGAAATTGCAGATATTGCAGACGCTGATGACGGTGTGAATAATGGTTTCTTTTCCCATCAAATATTGCTTCCATTTCTTCACACTTTGTACCAATGCGTAAAGCTCTTTATCATACATAGTATAGTTTATAACAAGATCATTAAAAATACAAGAATGGAATGAAATGGGCTTACCATGTTGTAAAAGAACTGCACCCATGGCGTAGTCACTTGCATCCGTCTATATTTCAAAGGGTTGTTTCAAATCTTGCAATGCTAAAATTGGGACTGAACTGATCTTTTGTTTCAAAGCATCGAATACTTTTTTTTTGTTTGCCTCCCCACTGGAAGACAACCTTCATGCTGGTCAATGCATGTAGTGGAATTGCTATGGAGGAGAAATTGGAAATGAACTTCCTCCAGTACTGTGCTGCTCCTAAAAAACTCCTTACTTTTGTGACTAATTTGGGTATTGGACAATTCACAATGATCGAAACTTTATAGGGATCAATCTTCAGCTCACCTCCTCCAACTATGTGGCCCAAATACACTAAGGAAGTTTTCCCGAATTTACATTTAGACATCTTTAGAAATAATTGTTCTTTTCTCAAGACATCCAACACTTTCCTAACATGATTGACATGCTCTTCTCGTGATTTGCTAAATATCAAAATATCATCTAAATAGACAATTACAAATTCATCAAGAAATGATCTTAAAACATCATTCATAACTCTCATGAATGTAGTTGGATCATTGCAATGATCGAAAGGCATAACCAGCCACTCAAACAATCCTTGTTTGGTTTTAAAAGCAATCTTCCAAATGTCCTCCTCAACTATTCTTACTTGATGATATCCACTTCTCAAGTATAATTTAGTGAAATACTTTTCATTTTTCAACTCATCTAGAAAATCATCTATTCTAGGTAGTGGGTATCAGTTCTGTATTGTAATCTTATTTAAAGCTCGATACTATACACACATGCACCAGGTTCCATCTTTCTTGGGTACCAATAAAATTGGTGAACCACATGGCGAAGTAGAGGGAGAGATTACTCCTTTATCTAACAATTCCTGCACTTTTTTCTTAATTTCTAAGCTTTCCAAGATTGACATTCGATACATACAAATATTTGGGAGTGCACAGTCCTGATGTACCTGAATTTTGTGTTGGATTCCTCTTTTTGGTGGCAATCCTTTTGGTTCTTGAAACATGTCTCCATATTGATTGACCACATCAACCAATTCATCTTTCATCTTCACATCACAAACTGCAAAGGATTCCTTCTCTAAGTCATTCTTCTACTTGATCATAAGAAGCACAAGACTCTTACTAGAATTGACTAATCGCTTAATTTCACCTGCACTTGCCAAAGACATACTAAGATTTCTGTGATGGGATTTCACAATGTACTCCACTTCGTTTTTGAACAAATGATATTTGTTCTCAAAATTGTGGAAAACAACTTTCCTATCATACAAATATGGGCTTCCCAATACAATCCCTGAGATATCTAATGGCACGGCATCTAATTCAAATTCATCAATGAAATTGCCAGTGATTGCAAATCTGAAAACACATTTCCATGTGACGTGAAAATTGGCATCCTTAGTTATCCAACCTAATGGATATAGTTTATGATGAGGCATGGTTTCCAGATTCATTTTCTTCACCAAATCCACAGAAATCAAGTTGACATAAGATTCATTGTCAAACAACGTATCGATTTTCATATGTTTGAAAATAACTCGGATGTGAAACAACTAGATTTAGTTTTCCTCATTTGAAACATTGTGAGAGTTATTTTCTACATTGGTACTTCCCACAACCACCTCTTTTCTTACTTTTTCCATGACTTTTCCCTTGGTGACTGTGGTTGCGATTTTTGTTTCATCCCCGTAGTCTGAACCCAAGTCTTGTTGTGCAGCAGCATTGGTCTTTTGTTTCCCTTTATTGTTAAATTTCTTCAGTCATAATTATGGATGAAGCTTCCAACAATGTGCTTCATCATGTCCCTCCTTGGAATAATTCTTGCACATGGGTTTCCCCGCTTCTTCCTTAACATAATAATTTTTCTTCTACTTTCCTTTAAACTTCTTCCCTTTTTCTCCACTCTAAAATGGATTCTTCTTACCTTCTTCCAATACATTTTTCCCTCTTGCTTTGAGGTGTGTAGCTTGAACACAGACCTCATCAAGATTCGTGGGAATAAACATAAGAATGGTATGTCGAAGATAGCTATACAACCCTCCTATGTATTTCAGCAAGGTATCCTATGGTTGTAAGTCAACTCCTAGCATAAGAGCTCTTTTCGGAAACTCTTGAGTATACTCTTGCATATTTTGACCTTTCAACTGTCTAAAATTTTGCCAATTCATGATAGATTTTTGCATATGAGCTCAAGGGTAGAACTGTCTTTTTATAGTAGCAATGAAATAAAACCAAGTAATAAAGATCTTACCATGGTTTTTGATCTCATCTTGACTCCTTGCTTCCCACCATACAAGTGCTGCACCCTCCATTCTCAATGAAGCCAACTGAATTTTAATATCATCCTCTTGAAGATTCTGAATTCTACAATACACCTCCAACTAACGAATCCAGTTATCCAGCTTCTCTACATTAACTTCTCCATTGTACATAGGAAACTCAAATTTAACATCTAGCTTCAGAAAAGGTGATTTACCAACCCCATTTGAAGAATGATGATGAGTATGAGTAACGGTGGTATTTGTGGAAGAGTGTGAAGATTATTTCGAAGAAGAAGATGAAGAAGATGGTGGAGACGATGGAGGTTTTCCTCCATTCCCATTACCTCCTCTTGAAGATCCTTCTCCATTGGGAGCCCTGAAACTTTCTCCTTGCAATCTGCTATTCCTTTCTTCATATAGGACCTTTCTGAAGGTTTTCTCATCTTCTGTCATGATAGTTTCTCCTTCATGAGACATAATCTCTCGAGACTCAACTGCAACTTCTGCAACTTGAGGATGTACTGGTGTAGAAGACTTTGGCAACCTTTCTCTTCTTCCACTTGATCCAATTTCAGGGCTTTCAACTAGCTTCCCTTCTCCTCTTTTGAGTTTTAACGTTGTAAGCATGACATAAACTTGCAAACAATTAAATCCTTCTTTCACTAAGAAAATCTAGTAAGAAAAACCACTACTTTGATACCAACTTGATATGAATTGGAGTAGATTAGTAATGTTGTGATAATTTCCCATTCATAAATAAACCCAAGATGCTTATCATTTGCTTTTTCAAGTGCTTAAAGATTCAAAACTTTTGCATAATTAACAAATTCCCATGAGAGTTTCTTATGTAAATTTTATAAATAGTTTGACATAAAAACATATGCTGAACAATAGTAATATAACAACACACAACAAGCACATGATAAAGGAGTTCACCCCTCCTGGGCCACGTCTCCTTGCTCCAACTTCCAATGGCTTGGGCCTCTCTATTATGCTCAAAGTACCAGTGGAAGTAGACTTATCCAAAGCCAAGGGTTCAGTTTCATTCTCTCCATTGATCCCAAGCCTTATCCAAGTCGAGTGAGTTTGCCGAGGAGAGCCCGCAGGAGATAGCGCATCAAGCATCAAGCCGGGATTCATTCTCCTCGCCAGCTCACCCTCCAGCAATCAGCAAGCCGGGAGTTCTTTGGACCAGCCCGCTCGTTTCATTTCATTTCATATCCCAGCCTACATCAAAAGTGTGTTTACAATGCTCAGATGCCTCTTAAAGATGCCTCAATGAGTTTAGAATACCCAAAAATGGCTATCTAACCTCTTTTTGCTTCCAGTTTGGATAAGAAATGAAGACGTTATGACTTCTCCTAGTTCCTCCACTAATTGTTCCACAAATTATTCTAAAACCGGTAGAAAACTACATTTCCACTCCAAAATTCGCTAAGGAAGTGAAAATTTCACTGCACCGCGGGCCATATCCTATCGACCTTATCACAATTGCAATCATCTAAGCTATGAGATCTTAACACTGCAAAATGTTGCGATGCAGGGTTACGGACCTGACGGGATATTAAACCAGAACTTATAAAACTCCCTTGTTCGGAATCCTCTCGCTCATCGCAATTGACAGTTCAATGACGAAGGTTTTGTTACACAGAAACACTATGACTGGGACCTACTAGGACTTTAAAATACATCATAAACATTCATCGTGTCTGGGATCTATCACCTTCAGAACTCACCCACGCCAGGGTTGATTCCTATGCATCGCAACTCCAACCTTGTCGAGAGCCAATTTGTAACCATAACCTCCTACTAATGCAGTGATTTGTGAGGGCCAATGGCGTGCTACCACTTGGGGCCTCCTCATTTGTTGAAGACCTTCCCACATCACACCAATTCTACCATGTAGACAAGTCAAACTTGAGCTTTGACTTGCTCTAACTTTTTCATACGAACTCGGATTTGAGTTTTGTTCACACCGTTGGGTTTAGAATAATGCGCTCTTTAATCTAAAGCTAAGTTTGGCAAGATTCTGACACTTATTTTTTTAGCATAATTTTGAGCACCTGATCAAAAGGGCTCCCTCCAACGTCTAACATAGACTTTAAAAGTTGTCACAAGGCTAAATAGCATTAAGCTGACCTTGACACTTCTTGTGCAAACCCACACATCATCTTCAAAAATTCATAACTCAAGTTCTATAGCTACGATCTGAGTTATCTTTGAAGTATTAGAATCACCACGCTAAGCTCTATCACCTCAAATTTCATCATGCTCAAATTATTCATGGTTTTGGCCCAAATCATGATGGGTAAAAAACCTCATGCTTAGGTTCCAAGCCCACAAGTGACTCTTTTGATGCTTTTCCCTCTAATCCATAAACCCTAGGGCTTGAAGTGCCTCCCAAGCTACTTAAAAATCAACACTCCCTCTTAGCAAGGGAGGTAATTCCAAGACTAGGAAGTAACTCGTCATCATCATCATCACTACTTGCAACACTCACCCAACTCTTGGTGCTTACCACTATAACAATCCCTAGCATGAACTACGCCTCTCTCAGAAGTGTTGTTGTCACTGCAAGCATCCTACTTCTTCTTCTTCTTCTCATGTATCACTTTCCAATCCCTCCATGATTAATTCTTTCCATATGTGGAAGAACCCTTGCTCCCCACTGACCACGTGCTCTTCTTGGGCTGCAAAGTCTCCCTTTGAATCTACAAGCTTTCGCTAGAACTAAGCTCCCTCTGAGTCTCTGGAATTTAGACCTTCTTCTTAAGAAGGTGGACCTTCTTCTTGGGAAGGAGAACCTTCTTCTTGGGAACCTGTACCTACCCCTCTAAAGCCTGCACTTGCACCTGCTCCACTTGCTTCTTCCCATGGTCCATAGGCTTGCCCATCAACCTGTATAGACCATGTACTCTAACACCAAGCATAATCCCATCAAAGATAGAGCCTCTAGGGCTGAATCTTGCCTTCCCATATTGGAACAAGACCTCAAACCCCTTATTCTTGATCATTGAGACATATATCACACTATATCTAAGTCCTAGTATGAACAATACATCTTACACCTGCATCACACATCTTGTCTCCATTCTGAATGGAACGACTCCCAATCCTTGTATTGCTTGTGACCCTCTCATATGTTTTGTTGCACCACTATCCACGTACCATCCATCCTCATCAATAGTACCCTGTGTGAAATGATAGATCATAGCAAAGTACTCCTCCCCCAATCTCTTGGAGAGCATCTATCTCAGTAGAAGTGGCAACATTGATGACCTACTTTCCTTTCTTCTTCTCATCATATCCCTTCTTCTTCATTGGACATGTTGACAAAAAATGACCCATCTCACCATAGTTGAAACACTTGACCTTACTCAAGTCCTTCTTCTACTTACCCTTCATTCATGCCATAAGTGGCATGTCATCCTCTGAAGCCCTCTTCTTTGAATGAAGATCCTCCTCTCGCAACTCTTCTTGAATGAAATCTTCCCACATCCTATTCCAGTCTGGAAACATCTCTCTAGAACAATCCCTTTGATGAAGGGATCAAATTCGTTAGTGAACCCTTTCAAAGAAATCCTCACCATATCTGAATCTGAAATAGTCACACCAATAGTAGCAAGCTTGTCTATGACCTGAGACAATCTTGTCAGATACAAAGTCACTCCTTCCCCCTATATCATCTTGGCACACTTCAAATTATCCTCCAATACCAATACCTAGTTCTCGTTCTTATTCTGGAACAAATTCTAAAGAGTCATCCACATCTCATGTGCAGTATTCTTCCTAGACAAATGAGGTATTAGGGAATCCTTCACACCCTCAAGGATGATTAGTCTCGCCCTCGTACACTTCCAGCTCCTTTGGGTCATATGGATTCTTGATGGCTCTCTTGGTGAACTCCTAGATCCTGTTCACCTTCAAGACCAAATTGATCCTTTCCTTCCATGGACTATAGTTGGACAACCCCTCCAACCTGTCCTCATACCAGATACCAGCCTACAACTTTGACATTGTCACCTACAATGTGACCAACTCCCTCTTAAGTTTTACTTCACTATGCACAACTTTGATTCACAGACTTCCAAAGTAGCTCAAACATGCTCTGATACCATGTTGAATTTCCACGATATTGGGTCTAGGATAGAATCTTAAAATCTATGACACCACCAAAGAAATAATATCAACAAGAAATAATTTTCACAACAGAAAATATAATGCAATAAATCACATATGCACAAGTATACAAAATTTCTAACAAATATTGTACAATAATGTAAAACCCTATCTTCATTATACAATAGTCTATGGTATATAATATACAATGAAAAACATGCTACGCAGACTCTATGTTGTATCTTGTCTTATCGGTCATTCACTTCCATACTATTCTCTAGCTGCCCCTTAGTTCTTCAAACAAAAACATATAGAGACTCCAAGAGGGCTGCCACCTAACACTGTTGTAAGTAACTTTTGTTGCATGTACACAGGATGATCCAATTTGCTCTCTAGGCTAGTCAATACCTAAACTCCAATCTTCCTTCTAGTAGCCTCTTTCATCCATAAAAGAGCTACTCATAAGGCTCCAAACTTCACCCAATCTTCAATTATCTTTTTCACTTCAATACTGCTTATCTAGGGATACTTTGGGTATCCAACACGCTTCCCTCCACCAGGCCAATGGCACCCAACACTTCACTGCAAGTTCTACTCTTAGGATGGAATTTTGACGTCCACAAAAATTCCTCCAAATGGTATCCACTTGCTGCTAATGAAATTGATCCAAAACTGATCCAAAACCTGGATCCAACACCTACAACATGCACCAAAATACATACCTCTGTCCACTGTTTGAGATCTCCTTGACTGCTGCAATTTGGGTCTGGTTAGGGCACAAAACAAAATCCCTAACAATCCTCTTTTCCGCCTAGATTTGTTCGAAAATGATGTGGTTTACCTTCCTTGAGGGGTAGAGGAGGGGTGATTCAATTATAGGTTGTCCCAACCTTCAACCAATCCTTTGCCTAGCTCTAAAGATCAGAAACATGCTACAGATGGGCTCCTACAAGATTGCAACTACCTTATAAGGGTTTGCACCCCTATTATTAGCCCTCAAAATAGTCCCCTTTGTTGCGGCCCTCTAACAAGGCACATAGGCCCTCCTTCTAGCAACTCAGACCTCTTAAATGGGCCTCAAACAACCCTCTTCTCCTTCACTAGTAGCCTCCTCCTTGTTGCAACCTAGAACAGGAGTATCTCCCTCTCCAATGAGCTTCTATGTTGTGATGTGTTCACAAATGGACAAGGATTAGAATCCTCCATCACCTTCTATATATACACATGAGAAGGGCTCCCTCCATCATCTAACATAGGCTTGAAAAGTTGTCACAAGGCTAAATAACATTAAGCCAACCTTGACACTTCTTGTGCAAACCCACACATAATCTTCAAAAATTCATAACTCAAGTTCTAGAAATCTGATTTGAGTGATCTTCAAAGCGTTGGAATCATCACGCCAAGCTCTATCACCTTGAATTTTCTCATGCTCAAATTCTTCATGGTTTTGGCCCAAATCTCAATGGGTGAAAAACCCCATGCTTGGGTTCCAAGCCCACAAGTGACTCTTGTGGCGCTTTTCCCTCCAATCCCTAAACCATAGGGATTGGAGTACCTCCCAAGCTACTAAAAAATAAACACCGTGTAAATCCAAATTCCCTTCAAAATCCAAAATATTAATGTGGTTCCTTATTGAAAAAAGACAACCACATGGGATATCCTCTATAAGTATTTTCTATGGTGCTGGGATGGTGTGCCCTATGTAAAGGAGATGAACAAAGCATCAAGCACTTTTTCATGCTATGTCCTTTCTTCAAGAAAGTATGGGAAGTGTGTCAAAATGCAACAAGGTCCAATCATAGATGGGAAGGGGAATAACTAGAAGTTGTATGGAAAAATTGGTGCGCAGACCCCTCAAATCATCCTCATCAAGTCGTCCTGCTCATTCTTTTTTGGGGCATATGGCTGGCTCACAAAAAAAATAATATTTCAATAAAAAAAAAATGCTAGTGAGAATTGCAACTGAAGCTTTGGAAATTATTGCCCACTTTCCTCAGGAAAAAGGCTTTCCTCCTCCTAGACTAATAGTGGAAGAATCCACAGACGTCACAAAGGTATGGAATTTCTTTGTTAGTGCCTCTAGTGACTCTACAAACAAGAATGGTGGGGATACATACTCTTGTTGTCATCCAGTCACTCTTTTCATGCTAAAATGGGGTTTTGCCTAGGTATAAACAACAAGGTCAAACTATTGTCTTGTAAAAAATTATTTGGCTTTGGAAAGGAAATGGGTTGCACATAGCTTCAAGTGTATAGTGACTCTATGTTAGTAGTCAATTGGCTAAACATAACACAATTTTGCAGGAATTTTCTTTTATGTCCAATTCTAGAAGACATTCAACAACTAAAAGACTCATTCAATTTCTTTATATGTTCACATATCCATAAGAACAAAAATTTTATGGCTAATAAACTTTCATAATATGGGAAAAACATGGAACAAGACCCATGGCACATCTGAGAGCAAAGGGACAACATTGCATATGAATTTTACCATTAACCTTTCATTAAACAAGCTAGCCTAAGATGAACCAGCCTTTTTTTCCTGTTTGTAATGTAAACATTCCAAAAAAACTAAGTGCACAATGCACCATAAAAGTTAGCCCTTAAATGGGCAAGTACAATTTAATTTTTGATGGCTTTTTGTTGGACATATATTCTATAAATGGGACAAACATGTCTCATAGTGATAGTTCCTTTTTTTATGGATGTTAATAGGTATTTACCTATTGGTTTCATGGAAAAAAATATGCATATGTCCCCGAATAGTGAAAGTAGAAATATTTTTTTAATTATGCCACAAACTTGGGTGCAATTAAGGAATCCACGATGAGCACATATACAAAATGTGATTTTTTATATTTTCTGGAAGAATGAAAAATTACGGCTTTTTTCCCTGCAAAAAAAACAATTAATTTTGATCACAAATTTTAATTGTTATCTTTCATTTCATTTAAATAAATTTATTATTTGCTTGCCCCTTTTACCTATATTACGTTATCAAAAATAATTTGTTTAAATAATTCTAACAACTAATTTTGATCCTAATTTAAGAAATTTTCTTTCTTCCCTTAATCTTGTCTTTTCTTTACGTATTTTCATCAACACTCTTACACCATTATTCAAAAAAAAAAAATTATCCTTAAGGATGGGCAGAGTGTCTACCCAAAACATTGGATGTTTATGCCTATTTACACAGTGCAACTCTAGAAATCTATCTACAGTGTTAAGAGTTGGTATGGTCTAAGATGTGTGAGATTCTCCTTGTGATTTTAATAAATTACTTAAATGTCTTTGATAGAAATTTCCTAAACCACATGTTAGTCTCACAACCGTAAACTGAACAAAAAAAAGTATTAAAGAAATTATTTACTAAAAAAATATTAAAGAAATTATTTATTAAAAAAGAAAAGAGATAAAGTGCTTTGTAAGAAGTATTTATAGATAGAAAAAACAACATAAAAGTAAAAAAGTATCTATAGGAAGTATGTTCTTTTTGAAAACTATAATAGGTTATATAAAATATATATATAAATATTATATATATAATTAAACAATTATAAAACAAATATTAAAAAAAAAACTGTTTTTAAATAAGAAATAATGTTTTCTAATAAGTGTGAAAAAGAAACTCGATGGGGTGGATGATCATAATGTTAGTGGGGTTGGGGGGTGCCAACCACCCCACCGATGCCCAAGGCTCATAAAGGAGGGGGTAGCATGGCATGCCCCCCCATGCATCGAATGTGTGAAAATCAAGTTTAAATTAAGATGGATATCGATCAATGATTCATGACTTCTCTTTGTTATTTCTTTTTGATGTTGGTCGTCTAGTGCATTCAAGGCTAGAAAGGTTGGCCTAATGGATACCCTGTAAGCTTAGTCTTCAACCTCTGTGGTGGAAATTCCTTGGTACATTGGTTGTCTTTGATCCGAACTTAAGCAGGAACATAACAACTTACAGATATAATCATGAACACAAATATGCAACAAGAAAACATTTCATTTCCTTAATAGAAAAATACTGAACTATGCTTACAAGCATAATGGAAATAAGATAGCTTGGGCAATGGTAGCTTACCTCTAAGAAGATATGTGGTGGATGCATACCTATGAACTAAGTTATAATGAGGCTTAAGGGCCTTTTTTATTATTGAACAACAAGAGAAAACCCTAAATAGCCAAAACCCTAACCCGAGGAGATGTAACACCAAGAGTTTATGGGCCCCGTTGGGGTTATTTGGGAAGCCAACTTCCTGGGGTCATAACTTCATCATATTTAATCAATTTGACGCGTATGATACATTGGAAAGAAATCTCCGAGAAATAAAATTGTTGATGCTATTTCCATAGCAATCGCTAAATATATTTTGCCAAAAAAACATCGTATAGGGCCTCAAAACGGCTCCGGAAGTTGAGGATCCAAAAATATGCCATAAATAGTAAATTTTGCTGCAATTAAAGAAACAGATGAAACTGACTAGGGGATCTAGGTGGAATATACATATGGCCACCAATATCCACTTGGATCATTCCTCCCCCCTTAGGAAGCAATGATCCCCATTGCGTGTAGAGCCTCTATGAGGTGAGTCATTTATGTTGAACCTAGTCCTTGGTGTACCACTTGCCCTGGTGAAGGAGTTGGATTACTTTGGCAACTCGATATAGATGTATCCTTTGTTGCCAAGTGTTCTTGATCTATGTGTCCATGATCTCATCGGTTGTGGCCTGTTCCATGTAGTCCAGGTTGAGCTCTATTGGTGTGATTTTTTCTGCAATGTCAGATGTGTCCAACAATGGTGGAAAGTATGGCCAAAGGCAATCTACATTGAACACTAGGTGCAGGCCAAGGAACAGTTGGATGCTAAGCTCGAAGGAATTATCATCGATGACCTTGGTGATGGTGTATGGCCCATATTAGAGCGGGCGAAGCTTGCGGTGGGGTCCATCAAGGCACTCCTACAAATGAAGCCAAACTTTGTCGGCCACCTGGAACTTGTGCGACAATCAATGCTGCTCATGGCACTACTTGTAATTAGAATTGGCTCTATCTAATATATCATGGACCTATCGGCAAATGTTTTGAATGTGCTCAACGAATTTCTTAGCCCTTTCAGCTTCTGACTACATGTGAGCCGAATCTACCTGAGTGGTTGCAAATGGTATGGCCACATCAATGGGGCATAATGGCTAAAATCCCAACCCTACTTGAAAGGGGATGTGGCCTGTTGAGATGTGGAAAGCTCTGTTGTAGTTGTGTTGGACATAGGGGAGACTTTCATCCCATGTGCATGGATACTTAGAGTTGTACATGTGCAGAATGTGTATGATCATCCTGTTGACAACCTCTATTTGGCCATCAGTTTAGGGATGGAAAGTCATGGAATTAGTAAGTTTTGTATCCAACATTGACCAAAAACTTGACCAAAATCCACTTAGGAATCTACTATCCCGATCTGACATAATGGACTGTGGGATCCCAAACTGTACCCACACTCACTCAAAGAAGAGCTTAGTAGTGGCTTCTACTGTGATACTCTTCTTGCAGGCCGTCAATTGGTTTGTTGGATCTTGACCCAGGTTCATCGTTAATTATACAAGCAAATCCCTACACTACTGGCCCTTTCATCATCAATTCGTGGAGTGCGGACTGAAGTCTCACCCAAAGCAGTATGGGGGGATGCAGGAAACAAGTTTCCACACCCAGAGATGGTAGTGATGTCGTTTTATACCCTAAAACTTCCTTCGTGTAGGTCGATAAGCCTTTTAGGGCTTATCAATATACTCTTCCTAGTCATCCCCTAAACCTCTGCGAAGGTCTACGAATGTCCTTCATGTACCCTAGATAGGTGGATCAGACACTTACGCACCTCTATAATTACTCTTACTTCTATATTCACCCAGATTAGCTTAAATATCTGATAACTTCAACATGCATTAAGGTGATCTTCACATAAACATATATTCTTACTTGCATTCATATAACAAAGAAAAGCATATGGATTCGTGCAACAATACATCATTAAAACATAAACCCAGTATTCATCATAACATAATCATATGCATTTATAACAGAAGTAAAATAGATCATACACAGATAATTCCATAATAATTATTTTTATTGACGCTTTAGATCTTCTTTACAGACTCTAACTGCCTGCGCACACAGTTGCAGGGGTCTGCGCACTCAGTTGCAGCTTCTACCCTAGGCCTTTGCATACACATCTGTAGAGCCTCCTTCCTATGCTAAGATTCTTCACTCTTAGCTCTCACAGACCCATTACATTCATCAATGACTCCAAAACATACCAATATTGAACTGAACTCCCTTAGACTCTTCTAAGACTCCCCTTTTTATACAATCCCATGGTCCACGAACCATGGGTAGATCTCCTAAAGCCAGTCTAACTTACATAAACGAAGGGTGGAAACCCTTTATGACACTTTATATCTTCGTGCTCCGCGACCAAAAAATGCGGAGACTTTACACTTTTTTATACAAAAACTTGGGCTTTCTGCCCCAAAACTTGGGCTTTTAACCCCAAAAATGACCCTAGGGGACCCGTTCCCAATAGGCTCCTAACACAAATATGGTGACTCACCCCCGAGTCACTCTACTGGCGTAGATATTTTGTCACGAAGACCTCCCAACTCCACTTGTACCACTGCAACTTTGGTGGCACACTATGTCGCTGCCTGCTTAACTTGCTCCACTAGCTACTCCGTTGTTGGTCCTGCACTATCAACCTTGATTTGTTGTTATGTTTCCTGTAGGCTAGCCAATTTTCCCTCAATGGTGGCAATGAGCACATAGGCTTCATCCAGCCAAGGCCCCAATCTGGCCTTCAATACTCCCTCTTTTCTTTGTGCTGCATCCACCTGTTCCTTTAGTCCCTTTGCTTCCTGTAGCTTGGCCAACCTCTGTGTGATGGCAACGGTGTGCACCATCGCTCTGACCTCGACGTATTGCTGCTGTAATTCCCTCGCCTCTATTGTTAACCTCTCTAGGTTGGGATCTTCCTGCAGACTGGCAAGTACCTCTAGCGACTGCTCAAAGAGAGCGGTGCAATTTGTTACCGTGACATCTACAGCAGTAACTGCATCCTTGGTAGCTACCTCGCACCACTAGTAGAAAATGAGCAATTACTGACTGGGTGACTAAAAAAGTTAGTCACCATAGCTTTTCCAAGTGAAATACTACCAAAAATGAGCATTCTTAAGTGACTAAACTAAAAACGACTAACATAAATCACTAATTTAGTCAGGAGTTAAAATATGTGACTAGATAATAAGTAATACAACTAAAAATGACTAACATGAATGATTAATTTAGTCTAAGAACAAAAATACAACTACCTAACAAGTACTACAATTATATGAATTAGTTTTTTATGTTAGTCATCTTAATTATGTTAAGAAATCTAAACTTACAAGTGATAGGGGATTGAAATGTTGTTAAATATTGGTTGAAAGGTTATCCTTTCTTAAAAACCTATTCATCCTCACATGGTGTATAGGTGAGTCAACTTTGCATTATTTATCTCTAATAATTTGTAATTTTAAAAATATATTTTTTAATAAAAAAAATTATTTATGTATTTTTTAAAAATCTATTCATTGAATTTAATTGGATCTAGTTCCAATTTGAATTTAATTTGAAGGGAAAATTTTAATTTTTAATACTATTAATATCAAATAAAAACTACTTTAATTTCATATTAACTGACCTAGATCCATCTTAACCCTAGATCTATCAGTGCCGAGAGGGGTCCAATTTGTCAAGGTGCAAACTTTTTTTCTAGTGCAAAACTTGAGGAAATGTTTGCACCTCGAGAGATTGGATCCCTCTTGGCACTTGATAGTGATAGGGTTAATATGGATCTAGGTTGGTTATATAATACTATATAATATCTATATTTGTATTTGTGTCTCTTTTTTATTCCTTCTCTCTATCTTACCCCCCAAACATACACACACTCTCTCTCCCTCTCTTCCCCTTCTCTGTCTATCTCTCTCTTCCCCTTCTCTCCCTCTCTATCTATATCCTTCTCTCTATTCTCTCTTGCTCTCTTGTCTCCCTCACTCTCTCTCCATGAATCCCTTGTCACCCCCTCTCTCTCCACCTTTCTCCCTCTATGTTTTTCTTGTTCCCTCCCTCTCCTACCCCCTCCAATTCCATCTCTCTCTCCTCATCTCTATCTTCCTTCCTCTCTATCCCTTATCTCCCACCTCCCTCTATCTCTCGCCCCCAAATCACTCTCCCTCTATCTCTCTCTCTCTTCCATCCAACTCTATCACTATCTCCTCCCTCTCCTTTTCCATCTCCCCCTTCTCACTCCTCTCTCTCTCTCCACCTCTATCTCTCTATGTCTTTGTTCTTTCCTCCCTCTCTCTCCCACTCCAACTCCATCTCTCTGTCTCTCTCCTCTCTCTTCCTTCCTCTCGTTCCCTCTCTCCCACCTCACTCTCTCTGCCCCCCATCACTCTCTTTCTCTCTCTCTCTCTCTCTCTCTCCGTCTCCAACTTTTTCACTATCTCCCTCCCTCTCTCTGCCCCCTCCCCAGCTCTCTCTTAAATTTGATCACATTGTATTGTGTTTAAGAAATTATCTATATTAAAAAACTTGATTGGTTGTAAAATATTAAACCTATATTTTGGATTAGTCATGTCAAAGAAAATAAAATAATAGAAAACTTTAAAAAATCATGCACTATATTTAATCTATTATAATTAGTCAATTTTCTTGCTCTCATCCCTTTGATCCTTAGCTAAGATGGATCTATTTGTACTAGTTCTTTTATATATATAAATTTATATATATATATATATATATATATAGTATAGAACCAACATAGATCCATCTTACAAAACCTTATTTAATTTTATGGGAATATTTTAGTAGTGCCTTGAGGATAGATGGTTGTAATGATATATCTCAAATTGTAACATTTTTCATTTTAGATTCAATTAAAAATATGTTGTAAAATTAAATTAAAATAAAATATTTTTACTATGAAAAATGTTATGGTTTATTGGAATGTAGTATTGATAAGCCATGGTATTGGCCCATGGTATTGTAAAAAATATTTACAACTTAATATACATGGTAAAGTGAGGGTGAATATCCATGTTTAACAATCTTGTCATATTGTTATAAAATATTTTGATTGTGATTTTTTTTTTTGGGCATGTGGTATTGCTATAAAATATTTTGATTGTGAAATAATTTATATTCTTTGGGTATGTGGTATTGATAATCCATGGTATTGACCCATGGTATTATAAGAAAGGCTATTTTTTACAAGTTAATAATATCTACCGTAATGTGGGGGTGAATATCCACAATTAAGATTCTTGTCATATTGTTATAAAATATTTTGGTTGTGAAATAAGTTATAGTTTTTGGACATGTAGTATTGATAAGCCATGGTATTGGCCCATGGTATTGTAACCAATCATATTCACAAGTTAATAACAAAATCATAAATATAACAATTGAATTTTAATTATCTTTTATTAATTTAACTTTTTTATTATTTACTTAGAGTCATATTTTAAATGTTATCACTCATCCCATAACATTTTTAACTTCTCTTCTTCTTTTAATTTAGCGTCTTACACAAAATAATGAAATTCCTTTATTAAAAATGAATCAATTTTAACCCATTTCAATTTATATATTTTATTTTATATTTAAATTAAATATTTCTTTTATTTTTTTGAGAGCAAAAATAACAAATTCTTATAAAATAAATATTTAACCCAATTGCAATTTATATATTTTTATTTATTATTAAATCTTTCTTTTATTTTTCCATTATAAATATTTCTTTTATTTTTCATTTCCATTTTAGTGTCAGGTTCAAATAAAATATTCATAGAATACAACATGACATTGTAGCACTACATTTTTCGCGGCCTTGTTTATATTTGCCTAGAAATTCCATAAAATATTCATAGAATACAACATGACATTGTAGCACTACATTTTTATCGGCCTTGTTTATATTTGCGTGGAAATTCCAAAAGAAGACCATCAACGTGATATATGGATTTCATGGGATTCAAACCCTAGATGGAGTTTGTATGGGAAACACCTTAGGAGAGCATCAACTATTAGATGGAGGAAGGGCAAGGTCATGGGGTGAAGATTTTAGTAATTTGTACATGGGTATGCATTTGGACTTTGTTCTTACTTTTTACTAAAGATGATTTTTGTTCTTATGGGTAAATAATTTAGAGGATTTATATGATCAAAGCATAAATTTAGATTTTGGTAATTTGTACATGGGTATGAATTTTGAATATGTTCTTACTTTTTACTAAAGATGATTTTTGTTCTTATGGGTAAATAATTTCTAGGGTTTATATTATCAAAGCATAAATTTTATCTAGAGTTGAGGGTTTAATGATTATGATAATGCAGACCTTGATTGCGGCCACAATTCATCAAAATACAATGCACAAGTAAGCACTTTGCATGTCCTTATTGTACAAGGGTTTAATGATTATGATAATGCAAATATTGATTGCGGCCAACAATTCATCAAAAGACAATGGACAAGTAAGCATTTTACATGTCCTTATTGTACAGATCAGTTCCTTCCTCTCTAACTTTTCCAGGGTCAGAATGCATGATTTTTTATTTTTTCTTTTCACCTTTTTTTAATGGTTGATTGTTTGTGTGATGGACTCTACCATGCCCAAACTCAAAGGGCTCAAGTGATGCCAATTTTTTTTTGGTAGGATGCAAATTCTAGACCTTCCTCAAACTTTGTTACATGAAATTAAAATTTCCTGTAATCATGAACACAAATTATTTTCTATTTCATCCTTAGATTTTGATCTCAATGCCTACAGTTTTAAACCATGTTACTATATTTTAAGTATAATATACTTAGATCCACTAAACCCTGCAAATCTCCAAAGCTTAGGTTAATTTTAGATAAAAAGAAGGAACCTAATTGGATTTTGAAATTTAGTTTCAATGCGTACAGACAATGATTAAAAATGGAAGAACCTAAATGGTCTGATAACTTTTACCCACCCATCAATTTCCAAGAACTTTTCTGTTATTCTGAACCTAAACAAAGAGAGTAGAAGAATAAGAGGAGCCTAGATGGGGTGGACCCTGACCTGCTTGATACTTTTCAAAAGTTGGGCGTGCCCTTGAATAGAAGAAGAGATTGACCGATGTTGTTATAGATGTTGTTTTTGACAGTGTTTTCATTGCTACCATGCATAGGTAGACTCTATAGGCATTTGAGGTTATTTTTTTCTCATTATAAGAGGTAATTTAGGAGTATCTTTATCTAGTTAGGAAGTAGCTTGGCAGGGTTGTTCCTCCTATTCATAACTATTATGTTGCATTGTATTTTTGTTTTAGTGATAGATCCTTCTATTAAATCCCTAAGCACACTTTGTCACCCATGGAAATATCCACTTATTTTAGAATGAATGAGATGGAGACCGGGTAATTTGACAGGACTCTTATTATTATAGATGAGAGGAGTTATGTGACATATATTGAAGGATGCACTGCACCATTTTATGACACTAATCATCTACATGCCATAGTAGTGGATCTCTATTGCACCGAGGGAGCAATGATAAAGTATTTCATTGTAAATAATTGGTATGTCGGGGATGAGGAATGAAAACGTGAGATTTATAATTTTATTAAGAAAAGAGGTTTGTACGATGGAGACGAATCAAGGATTTCATGGATCTAAGTAGAGACTCATTCAACAATCACCTGGAAATACTCAAGCATTGTTTTGAAAGGCGATGATGAAATTAGAGAGTTCTATGCTATTGCCTTGAAAAATAAATATCAATAGGGCGGGGGGAACATGATCCATATAGGGAAGAATTGTAGGAGTAGGATTGTTTCTAAAATTATATCTATAGGTAAGTCAAGGGACTACTACAAAGGATTAGTGAACCAAATTCTCATAATGCAAGCGATTTTTCAAAGTGTGATTTGATGCTCATCGGTGACCCGGAAGTTGCAAATACTTGTTGTTACATTCAGGTAAAATTGAGTTGCATTCTAAAGTCTCTAATTTCATTTATTTATATTCCTTCTTGTGTCCTTGTCTTTCTTAATTTCATTGTGGTAGGATTGAGTAAAATGGACACCCACATGTCACCACATGTCATTGTGCATACTCTTTGTTTTTTATACAATTAGAAGTGAGAAATATGATGTGTTCACAACTAAAAATCCTAGCATGCAAGATGAATCTAGTCTCAGCATGGAAATCGAAACCAATGATCATAAAATATCAATAAATTTGTGACAGGGAATAAAAAACACAATAAAATATTCTACACCAACGTAGTTTATTTAGTGCAAGATACTACTAATATTTCATAATTTTTAGAGATGGTGGATATCATGAAGATTCCCTCAAGAAAAGTTATTGACTTGAAGATAAGATGGTTAGTGAAACTATTTACTTTAAATAGGCTAAATTTAGGTAATTAAAACAAGTTTGAAAATTGCTAGAAACACCACCCCTGTTTATTTTAGATAGGCTGAATTCGGGTAATTAAAACAAGTTCAAAAATCACTATAAACGCCACCCCTACATCATTTTATTTCCAGTTGTACAAGATAATATTGAATAAAATTATGAGAACTTCCATTTAAATTGGTCATACATAAAATAACAAACAAGGTTGATTCTTTTAAAAGCTATATCCATCATTAAATATAAGATATGACAAGGATGGCTCATAATTTTAAAGTGTGTATCCATCACCAACTACAAGATAACAGTTAATGAGATGAGAAAATGTTTGTCTTGATATAACATGTAAATGCCATATTACTTATAACTCATGCATATTGTATCTTATTGTGCATATGTTAATTGTATAACTTCAACTTGGGTAATTTTTTACATTTAAATTGTCAAATATGTAGAAGTTACATTACACTAGCTTAAATCCAAACACAAATACAATATCACAAATATAGTAGGGGAATGAGTAATAATTTTCACACTGTTTTAAAATTTCCCCTTGGTTGGTGAAGAACCAATTCAATGTTATTTTTGGTGGAGTATTAAGTGTTATATTACACTAGCTTAAATCCACACACAAATAAAATATCAGAAATATGGCAAGGGAATGAGTAACCATTTTCACATTGTTTTAAAATTTCCCCTTGGTTGATGAAGAACCAATTCAATGCCATTTTTGGTGGAGTATTAAGTTATTAACCAAAGATAAAAAATGTTAGTCTCTTAAATGACCGAAAAATGATATTTAGAATGTTATATAGAAGTTACATTTCACGTAGCTATATCTACTCGGACGTTACTATAATATTCCAACTCCATCTTTTATATAGAAGTTACATTTACGTGTTTTAGATAGAAGTTACGTTTTACATAGATATATCTACCGTGATATAACTATAATGTTCCAACTCCATTTTTTTCACAATTTTCAACATTTTAAAGATTTGTCTATTTTAGTGCGAGTATGCAATTAAATAATGGATATTGTTTAAGACATCTCCTATTAGATATCATTTTTGGGATTCAATTGCATTAAGTAAGTCATTCACCTATGACCATTTCCATGAGAGGTAGTCGTAAGTGACTAATTTCTCATGATTTGAATAGTTCACTTAGCACTCATTGCATTGGATAATGCTCACAGGGGTGAAGAAGTGGGATTGAAACTGGTGAAATAAATCATCGGGTGATGCTCACAGGGGTGAAGAAGTGGGATTGAAACTGGTGAAATAAATCACATAGCGTCAATCATCACTTCCGGGGCTTGCACCCGGTAACCAGGACTTCCCGGGAGGTCACCCATCCCAGAACTCCTTTGGCTCAAGCACGCTTAACTGTGGAGTTTTTCCACAATCAAGCCCACTTAGCTTGCTACCCCATTTGCAAAACCTTAGCAAGTATCGTGCCTCATGAACATTCAAGTAGAGATCCCTTGACTCTTTTTGAATTTAAGTATGGGGGATTACGCAGTGCATTATTTAGATATCATTTTGGGATTCAACTGCGTTAAGTAAGTCATTCAAACGTATGACCATTTCCATGAGAGGTAGTCGTAACTGACTAATTTCTCATGATTTTGGAATAGTTCACTTAGCACTCATTGCATCGGGTGATGCTCACAGGGGTGAAGAAGTGGGATTGAAACTAGTGAAAAGTGGAGAACGAATCACATAGCATCAATCATCACTTCCGGGGCTTGCACCCGGTAACCAGGACTTCCCAGGAGGTCACCCATCCCCGAACTCCTCTGGCTCAAGCGCGCTTAACTGTGGAGTTTTTCCACAATCAAGCCCACTTAGCTTGCTACCCCATTTGCAAAACCTTAGCAAGTATTGTGCCTCATGAACCATTCAATTAGAGATCCCTTCACTCTTTTTTTGAATTTAAGTATAGGGAGTTTACGCAGTGCATTATATTAGATATCATTTTTGGGATTCAACTGCGTTAAGTAAGTCATTCACGTATGACCATTTCCATGAAAGGTAGTCGTAAATGACTAATTTCTCATGATTTGAATAGTTCACTTAGCACTCATTGCATCGGGTGATGCTCACAGGGGTGAAGAAGTGGGATTGAAACTGGTGAAATAAATCACATAGCGTCAATCATCACTTCCGGGGCTTGCACCTCCTATTTCCAACATTTCGAATTCTTAAGTGGGATCTTAGGTAGTTTTACTACCATATATCATGTTCTAAGTACATGGTGTTTTATAATTCACCCAAGAGACTTTAGGAGCAACCTTGAATTGCATGTTTTTTTCCATTATACATCTAATATTTGCAACCTTTTCCACGTGAATAACCCAATAGCCCATGTTGAACATGAAGCAAATACCTCAAAAATTGGGGAATATCAGTTATTATATTTCCAGAGGGGGATAGATGTAAAGAAGGAAATGATGACTATCATAAATGGCTTTTGTCAGGTTGTATTTAATGAAATCCCACTAGAATTTGCTACTAAAGTAAATCGATTAATGAATTTTAAGCTTGAAGGTAGTGTTGAATAGGTGTTGCAAGGTATCTCTATAACACTATCTATCTACATGATTATAATTCCATGAGATGGTGTCTCAATAACACTATTGTCCAGTGACAGGTGCTAGATGTAGATAACTTTCTCATGTCCTACGGGTAAACCATATCATTATATTTCTATGAAGTCTCAGAATGTGTTCAAAGTTGGTCTATGATAACAAAATATGTATGTACTCTTGAATTTATCTATGTTGTAATAAGATCAAGAATAAAGTTGTCATTGCAAATAATTGGGATCTATCATGTATGTTTACTTAACTACATGGAATTCTTGATTTGTTAGATCCCAATTAGTCAGGGTTGAATTTATTTTTGTTGTAATAAGATTAAGAATAAAGTTTTCATTTTAATCATTGAAATCTACCATGTAAGATTTATTCACTACATGAAATTGTTTATTTGTTAGAGCCCAACTTATTAGGATTATGAAGAGTCCTCTTTCATGACAATATTTATGAATGCTCTATTATTTCTCAAAGAATTACATATTACAGAAAGGTGGAAAATAAATGAGATGTAGTTGAATGATTTCTGTTTTAAAATGTGTGGAGGGAGTATAGAATCATTTTCAGTTGCGTTCAAATTTTTTGGAGCACCCACTAAAGTGCTTCATTTTCCTCCTAGTTAATTCCATTTCTACCATCCCAATGCTTCTAGAAGTCATTCTCCAAAGTGATATCTTAACTATCTTGGAGGGAAATTGACTACTTGATTGGAACTCATGCATTACAATTTGATTAGGAGAAAGGGATGAGAAAGCTTCATATTATTCAATATATTCCACAAGTTAAAACCATATCGAATGATTTCCTTTCTGTTTAATTGATACGACAATCACTCGAGCATTTGTTAGGATTTTGAGACCTTTTTCAATGATTTATTTTATTTTATTATTTTATTATTTATTTATTTTTCTGAAAGTTATGTTCTCAATTAAAGAAATTAAAGAAAAAGTGAAAATGATGCAATGGAAGGATTTTCTTTTTTAGTGCCTAAGAATGCTTTGCTAATGTGAAGGGCTTGGTATTTTCTGGACCCAAGATTAGTCGCATTTGACTGCTTAACATTTCTTTTAATTTCATTTTTGTTGTGTTTATATTGCTATCCTTGAAGTTGGCAATCTACTGTGTGTGTAATAGGAAGTATTAACTACTAAGCACTCTCAAAGGTGATATTGATGGATGATTGACTTTAAATGTCCCTATTTGACACTTTAGTATTACATGATCATGAAAATAAATTATTAATCAATATTAAAGGGAAGATGATTAACGTGCAGTGTTTCTTGGCTTTTCATATAATTATTGCATTTTGGCCCCCAATAATATATTTGAGGCTACTTTTTGGTTGTTACTTGTGGAGCTTTCCTTTGGCTCAGAAAAATATCGAGGATAAATGTCCACTCCATTAGCATTAGACATCATCAAAGAGGAATTCACCAAAAGAAGTAGAGGACATGAGAGCAATTGGTACAATGAGCAGATATCCACTAGAAAAACACCGATGCACCATAATTTCTATTTAGATTCACTCAAATTAACTAGTCATAAAAAGTACTTTTTTTTTTGAATATTTTCATGTATACATAAATACTAAAAATGCAATTTCAGACTAATTATTCAAACTAATAACTATCCAATAGTCATAATTTATAATTAAATAGTATAATATGATTAATATTATAAGACACAACTATTGGGTTGCCTGTGAGGGGCATTGTGACAATATATGTCCACTTCTCATTGTATTAGACAATCATATCTTAGAGTGTGATATACATCCAACGGAATGTACTCCCAGAGGCCATTGTGGGATTGAAATTTTTTCTTTCAGTGGACGAGTGGTGATATATTTTCTTAGGCCTTAGTGTTCTACTTCCCTAAGGTTTTGACACTACTCACAACTAGTGACACTACTCATCCTGGAAAGTTGAATCATTTTGTCTCCACAATCCAATGTGATGTTGGATCAATCTCATGATCCTAAAAGCATAGGTCATAATAGCGAGGAACTTTTACTGTGGGCAAAAGAATATCCAAATTTAAGGAACATGACTCTTTTAGAACAAGCAATAAGGATATTTTTTACACTGATTTTTTTTTTTCCATTTGTTTTCACAAGTTATCTATTACTTGCTATTTTTAACATGTAACTTAGTTGGTATGATTGTGCCTAAGGTTTTGTTGAAGGTTGAATTCTAAGTTCATAAGGTGTTATTTTCTATGGTGACATTTTATTTGCTTTGTTTATACAGGGCATCTAGCCTCATAGTGGCCACTATCGAATGTTGAGCTATATGTTGTATAAATCTTTTATAGTCTACTTTATTTTATATTCAATTATTCCTCATATTTCATGTCATACACTCTGCATTGTATCTTCTTTAATGTTCAGGAGAGGAACTCAATATTGATGGTAAGAAGTAGCAATTGAAGAAAGAGGAGAGCAATAACATTAGAGAGACAAATGCAAAATGAGAAAGCGAAGATAATATGTCTAGTGATACCCTTAGAGCCAATATCTTTCATAAGACACACTCATAGAGACTGATGGTCAAGCCTTCAGAGTTGGTGAATTCACTTGCAATGTTTTGACAACACAGTGATACCGTTTTGAAATTATGAAACAATGTTTCATGTGCAAATTGTAGTCCAACCAATATTAAATTGGAAACTCATATTGTAATACTTGATATTTTATATCATAAAATTTATATGGTTGAAATTATTTTTATTTGCACTTGATATTATTTAGTCTTGTAATTAACATATGTAACTTTGTGTTATCATATTAGATAAACATGCACACTGTATGACATTTTCTTAAAATTTAGCCACAAAATCATACTAATTAATTTATGTTGATTAATAATAAACACATAAATTCAATATAAAACTACTAATTTAGTAGTTTATATTAATTACTGATGAACACAATTAAAATTAATATGTGACTAAATTAGTCATTATAATTATTATGAATGAAATTAAATGAAATGAATAGAAACTACTAAATCAATGGTTTATATAATGAATATGAAAATACCAAGAAAAAATAAATGACTACTGCAAATGATCATTTTTTTATTAAAATGATGACTAAATTTTGCATATATACGAATATTAGTAGCTAATTTACAGTATCTTAAAATAAGATTAAAATTTAGTCATATTTTTTTGGTCATTAATTAAATGATGACTAAAATTTGCATATATATGACTATTAGTAGCTAATTTATAGTATCTTATAGCATGACCAACATTTTGGTCATATTTCTTTGGTTATTAATTGGTTTTCTTGAGGATTCATATAGTAATATATTTTGTTGTATATTTGGTCATTAATTGCGATAATTAATGACTAAACCAATGAAAAATTAATGACGAAATTAATGACTAAATATACTACAAGATGATAAAATTGAGGAAACCAACTAACAACTAAGCTAAAAATGACTAAAAGTTGGTCGCATTAAGATACTGTAAATTAGCTACTATTGGTCACCGACTGAAAAATGGTCATTTATATGCAAATTTTAGTTGTTTTTTTAGTAACTAATTAGTCATTTTGTATTAGTGGCTACTCTCTGACCTCTGGTGGAGTTGAAGGATGGGCCTTCAACTCAAGATCTGTGATATTAAGGTTCAACTCAAACTGAACCTTGGCCAGCTCTATCTTTGCGTCAAGCACACCTGCAACGAGCTTCCGAATTTTGGTCTCCACCGGTGCTTCTTTTGGGATATACAGCTCCAGAACGGTTTTGCATGCTTCAACGAATACTGTCGTAGTGTGCTCATTCTTCTACTGCACCTTATTCCATGTGTCAATTGTTGAAGTCTTCTCGACCAACATCTGTGCATTGTTCACCTTTTGTTCACTGATCACACTCAGCGCGTGCTATTCTCGAGCCTGAAGTTCTGTGATCACACTTGCCTGCAAGGTGTGAAGGGCTTCACTTGGAAGCATGACAAAGTTCAACCCAACCTTCTTGAGAGTGCTAATAGTAGCCCTGTCAGCTTTCGCTTTTGCAGTCAAAGCTCCATCCAACAGTGTGACGGCTCAGGATCCAAGGAGCAGACCATCTCTGCCGCTTCAGAAGTTCCTACTACCAAACTAGTCGACACCGCGCTACTTTGCCCTACACCGGTCTGCAGTTGAGTAGTTTGGATCTGTAGCTCACGCAGACCCATCTAAATGGCAACCAAGGTCTTCTTCTGCTACTACTCAAACTGTTGCAACTGTTCTGTGATCACATCCCTTACTTTATCTCCGCTGTCATCTAAGTCACCTTTTGTCGAGGTGATCAGGTTGAGCGATGATTTATTGGCCTTGGACTTATTCCATGGCCCTTCTTTCCCCTGCTCCTGAGTGTGCTTTATCTAGAATGTAGTACTCTCCTAGTCTCCACCACCCTGTTCTGATTTCTGCTCTTCGTCCTTTGTCTGTGGTGAAGGAGACCTCTAAATTTTGTCAGAGTCGTGCTCTTCCTCCCCTTCCTTCTCTTCGGCCTGTTTCTTTGCAGTGAACTCTACTCTGGATTTTTCCTCAACCTCCTTTTTCCTCCTTTCATCCCATTACTGCATCTTCAACCCGACCTCTTCCTTCTTCTGCTTTCCTATTGACTTGCTTGACCTAGCTAACAAATTTGAGGTTGTGTGCCATTTTGTTGACCAACGCTCAAGGACCACTATAATTGCATCATCTTTTGCAAGGTATGGGAGATCATACCACTTCTGCTCAGGATCCTTCCGTGCCTATAGGGAGACATAGTGGAAGTCCACTTTGAACTGCACATATCCCAACAACTTCTCGAAGATAGTTGGTGAGAGCTGCGGCTTGCGGTTTATTGTGGCACGGCTAACCCCCTTATTTATGTAATAGGGTCAAGTCATAGTTATAGTTAGTTAAAGAGTCAATAAAGCCCATATTAATAATTGTAAGTGGTTGACCCGCATTTAAAGAAGGGACCACAGTTAGTTGCAAATGGGCCATGGTATTAATAAGAACCATGGTAGTGACCCATGGTATTGCATGTATGAATCCTATATAAAGGATAGAGACTCCCCTTGAGGATCGTCATGTCTTATTTTGTAATTGAACCCAACTCTATTGGAGGCTGCCCCCTCGAAGAGGCAAGTGAACATTCCTTTCCTTTCTGAATAATAAAATACATGTTGTTGTTTCTTATTGTCTAGGTATATTTCCTCACATATTTGGTATTCTGTTATCTTTTCACAAGTCAAGAGCATAACAAGAGGTATTAGAGAACTTTCTAGGGCCAATGGGATCTCCATTTTTAGTAGATTTTTTTTCTTGGCTAGAGATGCGTTTCGATGTCTTTAAACCACGGGATCTGTTGTTGAGCGCATAAACTTACAGATTTGGGGAGGCATGCATGCAGGAAATACAAGAGGTGGTCACGTTTGTTGGACTCCCTTGTAACCCCAGTGGGTACCCCTTCTAGTAGTAGCACATTAGACAAAACTGCGAATGGACTGTCTTCCAAGTACCCTCTAGGTATATCGGAAGCCCCATAGGCTCTCTTGAAACCTCGCCATAGATAAACTATCAGCCATCTTGCTGTTACAATATACTAAGAACAACACTTAGGGAGATTAATCGCACACACGATAGGGTAGTCGGGTTATATGGCTAAGGGTATGGTTGATCCTCCTTGGTTAGTGCCCTAAAAGATTGGGTTGAGTACTATAGTCGGACCCTTATGTATATTGCGATCTGTAGCACCTGACACTGCTTGAGACCATAGTTCCCTTGTCTCTCTCTAGATCACACATCATCTTTGCTAGATCAAATATAGCAAGTTGGGTTCTGTCACAACCACAACAATCAGTTCTGCCATTCAGATCTCTCAGATCTACCATTCAAATCTATTATATCCGCCAATTAGATATATCAAATATGCCATTCAAATCAAGCAGTTTGGGTTATGTAGTAGTCACAACAATCAGATCCACCATTCAGATCTAGCAATAGGGGTTTGATCACTACCACATTCCTAGTCATACTCTGTACTTGAGGGTTTCACCGATAGATCTGACTATTTGTGTGGCTCCTATACCTAGGCATGATTCTCGCAGGATATTGGGCAGAATTAACTTTTTTGGGAATCGACTACTGCAATATTCCTAAGCGAGGAGTAAAACTCCTTTAGGAGTAATAAATAAATAAATAAATAAAGGTCTGAGACCCTCCCAAGACACTTATAAGAAAATTAGCCCATAAGAATTAGGTTGATGGGCTGAGCAAGGTGGTACCATTCACTTGTCAGCGTCAAAATTTCGGGTCGTCCCAATTTTTTTTCACAGTAACAACAAGAGCATCAGATCGGTGCCTGGTACAAACCGGAGCTCAAGATATGGAAAATGAGAAGATCGAAACCCTTGAACAAAAGTTGGATGCATTAATGAAGTAGATCCAGACCTTAGCTGACTCACTCACAAAGGGCAAGTCAGGGAAACAATTGGAGGCATATGCTTTTAATGAAAACTTTGAGTTTAGATCTAGCCATTCTCTTCACTTCTATGGAAACTGTCAGGCCAAGCAATAACTCCTCAAAGAAAAATTGATTTGTATGTTTATTCCTTCAGGTTGGTCTTCATTATATACATGATGGAGAGACTGTTCACTTCATCTTCCGATGACTATTCATATTACTTATTTATTTATTTACATTATGTTCACCCAATCTTGATGATTAGGTGTCAACATTCCCCCTCTTAATCTGAAGGGATGTTGGTGAATCCAAGCATCATTCTGAATCGTTCAAGCTTTTCTCTTCCAAGCGCTTTGGTGAAGATGTCTGCAATTTGCTCATTTGTGGAACAATGACGGAGATGGATTGTTTTGGCCTCAACGTGATGTCGGATCAGATGATATTTAGTATTGATGTGCTTTATTCGATCATGGAACATTGGGTTCTTGGCCAACTTTATTGCAGAGGTGTTGTCAATCATGAGTGGAGTTTATTGTACTTGTTTTACCTGCAAATCTTCAAAAATTTTCCTGAGCCACACAATTTCTTTTGT
>APFE031054662.1:0-40402 GCA_000404065.3 Pinus taeda
TATATATTCATTTACCATTACTAAAAGAGTTAATGTTTTAAAAAAGCGGGTGAAAAGTTTTTTTCGTTATGTCAAATTGTTTTTTACTTTCATTACTAATATTTTTATATTTAATATTTTATGTTTCTTTTCATGAGTAGTGTGTTTATTTATATTTATAGCTTATATTTCTTTTATTAATTACAATATTAACATATTTTTTATTTTTGTTTGATTTGAAAATTTTTTTTGTTACGTTTTAATTTCAGAATTAAGATATAAAACATATTTTCAAGAAATATAAAATTTTATTTTTAAAATTTCAAGATATGTTCATTATTTATTTGCATTACTCATTGTGTTGTTTGTATTTTCATTAGAAGTATATATTTTTTTACCTCAAATATAATAATGGATGTATTATTTTCTAGTTTAGGGAAAAAAATAAATTCTGCAAAACTATATATTATTAGATTAAATTTTTTTTTGTAAAAAATGGTTTTTTTTTTTTTTTATGTAAGGAAATTTGATTTGAGATTTGGTAAAGGGGCTTGTGTTTTAAGCTTGGCTTGGAATATTCAGGATTAGGATAATGAAAAATGATTAGGTTTGACAATTTTAGACACAAAATTAAGGTGAATTGGCTTTTTTAGGATAGGTTAGGTTAGATTAGTTTATGTCAGTTACCGTAGATTGTGTTAGGATAAGGAATGCTAGTTTAACATAACATAGAATAAGGTTTGGTAGGGTAGCATATTTAATGGTAGCCTAAGTTAAGGTGTGTTAGAAAAGGTTAGCATAAGGAAGAATAAGTTAAGCTAGACTACGCTTATGTAGGGTGGGTTGCACCAGATAGATTATGTTAGGTAGATTAATCTAGGATGAGATAGGATATGATATTTTAGGGTAGATTTATGAAAGATAGGATAGGTTTTGATAGATTAGTTGAAGAAATGTTTAGGTTGGGTTCACCTAGGAAAACCATTGGGAGATTTGAGTACGCTAGTCACGCAAAGCTAGGATAACCTTAGGTAGCCTAGTGTAGTGTATATATAATATCTCTGCTAGCACTAAAAATCATAAGTCGTAATATAAAATTTAAAATTCATACAGGAATATTTGATATTTGGAATTGAATTTATTTACACTATTACCCTAGATTTAATGAAAATATTTTAACCTATTGTACTGTATTGCATTGTATGTATACAACAAATGCATTCCATTGAAATTTAAACGAACATAGATCGATCTAGTACAAATCTAATATGAGCCGAGGGATCAAATTTTACTTTTAAATACTATGTAGAGAATATATCGGACCAAAAAAATGTTTTAAGCATAAAAGAATTTTTTTCATGACCTATACATTTTTTTTTAAATGATATGTAATATATGCATAATTTACATTAAAATATTTTATATCATAGGTACATTAAGACATTTTATAGCACAAATTAAAAAGGCTTTTCTAATATGATTGTATCTTTAATTATATGTCAATATTAATTTGTATTAAAATATTTTATCTATATCGTACATTGAATATTGTTTTATATTCAACATTAAAATATTTCATTTAATAATTATTATATATATATATAATATATATATATTATATATATATATATATATATTATAGTTTATATTGACACAAATTAGTTAACATAACATAAATATTCAAATAGTTTATTTAAATATCCTATTGAAATATTTTTGAAAACTATAAGGTTTAAACATCTTACTCACAAATATTTTCTACTTCCAATTACTTTACATCATATTTTTTTTTTATAGCCTATATTTCTATTCTCTTTAGATCATAATTTATTTATTGTAGTTTTAAGGAAGCATGTGTCAACTTGACGGACAAATACTGGGTTGTACAATGAGCCTCTCGACTCAATAATTAACTATTAAGACTCCTTATGATCAGCCACATTCGAGCTTTAGAAGTAGATAATAATTAGAAATTGGAAGGAGAGTTAAATCATAAGGTAAATGAAATAAGTTACTGCATATAAACAAATTGTTACATAACCATTTTTTACTAGATCACTCATTAGATGAAGAGGAGGAGAATCTTAGCGAGGGCAATGAGCATTGTGGTAGGTGAATGATGCACTATAAAAAAATAATCATGTAACACTACTTGGTTTATGAGAATGATGGCTTTGTAGTTCTCCCACAAAAATTCCATGGAATCCTTAAGAAAAAAGATAAAAAATCTTCAACACATGATACATGTCCCAAATGAAAAATCCTGTACAAGTTGCAATGAAGGAAGATGGATTTAGGTGATATGGAGGTTCGAACATTTACTTCCAACCTAAGTGACTATAGAGCCATTTCTAAGATTCTACAAAATATGACATTTAAACATTTGAACAATGGAAAATAAGTTTCTTCAGGAAAATGTAGACATGCTTCGGTTCTTGCACTGTGTGTTTAGCTATACACATGATGTACAGGTATATGTTTCTACCTTTTTTCTTTTTGCATTTTTTTAAATATTTCAATTAGATATTGAATAATTCTTTTCTTTTAATTTTAGGTTCTCTCTTTGAAATGGATTGGCAGAGTTAGGGAAGATATCAGGGTTTTTACTTGGACCAATTTCAGAAGATTGGCACAAAATATGAATTTAGGATATATATTTCTTTTTGATGTGGCATTATGAAAAGGTAAAGTGATCCATGTTTGTTTGTTGAAGAAGCCCAACAACATGTTATAAATAATAACAAACATGATATTAAGTTTCTAAAAACTAATGTCTCACAAAACATTAAAAGGCATAAAACATGTTATAAACAAGAACATGTTATTAAGTTTCAGAAAACTAATGTCTCACAAAACATTAAAAGACATAAGATGTAATATACTACATGTACTTCTTCCTAAGAGAGTGAAACTCTCTTTCTTTTACTGAATTTGAAAATATAAAAGTAAGCAATTTCCTCTAAAGGTGAAAAGATGCACTAAAGAAATAGATGGGGCATGTATATGTTCTTTAATTCCATGTAGGTGCACAAAAAGGAACCTGAGGATTACACTACATAATTAAAATTTCTCTTAAGAGAGAAATTTAAAGAAATGAACAAGTTTTCATAACTGCTTGAAATATGGACTATACATCATTCTTATTTATAGTAGAAAATGAAGCTTTAACGAACATCTAGAAAGGAATGTTCACAATATAGCAAATAAGATTTATACATAAGCTTACAAGTTTCGATGTTATTTTATTAGATCTCTAACATCTTGCCCATGATTCCACATGCTTAGTCAAACTAAAATTCACATAATATGTTCTTTGACTTTAATTAAGTATTCATGAAATTGATTTGTAATTTTTTCCTTTTTTTTATAAATATTTAATGTTGATTTGTAAATATGTTTCACTACAAACAAAAGGTTTAAGAATAAATGAATATTATAAAAAAATGGTATAACAAATAATTCTTACCAAATTTAATAGAAAAGGTTAAATAATAAGAAGATCTGCATCAGCCAAATTAATATCATTCAAGTAGTTGCGACAAGTAAACTAATTAGAAAATATATATGCTACCATACTATCAAGAGTCGAACATTGGAAGCAAGCAATACATCAAAAAATATGCATTTAAAAAATAAAAAAATAAAATCGTAGATCAATAAAATACATATGAAACAACCACTATGTGTTGCTATATTGTGCAATTCTCACTCAATGATATGTCTGGCTCAATAGAAATAATACATATAAAATAACCAATGTATATTGTTATATTATTTAATGTTCATTCAATGATAGGTATGGCTCCATAACCATAATCATTTTACATGTTGTTGTATTTTGAAATGCTCGCTCAATGATATATGGATCAATAGACTAATACATTTTACAACCAATATATAGCCCAAAACTATGCTCAATATGTCATGGAATTAAAATAAAAAATTGGATGAACATTGTTTCTATTTTGAACATTAATAACATCCGTGGAATTTAAAATGACAACCAGAATTATCACTTTCCTCTTCAACTTCTCTTTCATTGAGATATTCATTAAATGTAGAAGAGGAGAAACAACAAGATAATGTATACAACAAAGAGACAAATGGATACAAATTGTAAGACTACATGGTTTTGCAAACTATATTTGAAATTTTTTAATTTATATGAACTATATCTTCCACATGGACCTACTTCAATCAATCAAATATAAATATAATAAAACATTTAGCTTCTATCTCATTGATATCTTCATTAAATACACAAGAGAAGCAACAACAGGGTAATTTATACAACAATGAAATTAATGGATACAACTTCGAAGACTACATGCTTTTGTAAGTGATCTTTGAAAGTGTTTATTTTTTTAACAACTATATCGTCCACATGGACTTACCACAATCAATCATATTTAAAGCGCATACAAAATCAAAAAATTTTAATTCCAAAAGATTGATAAAAATAAAAATAAAATTACAATATGAAATTTCAAAGGTGAGTATAATAGTCTATTAAAACTATAAAAAAAAGTTAACTGGAAATAAAAGATACTATAAAATAAAAATATTTGTTGTTATAAGCATAGGTAATTATCATTTAGGAACTATTGCAATATCATATGGATGATTTCAATACCATCCATGAAAAAGGAGTTTGCGAAATTCCTAAATATTAAAATAAATTCAATGAATATAGGGTCGGAAATAATCAATGGGTGTGTTTATTATAGTATCATATCTACAAATGTTGTGCAAACAAAAGTTATGAAAAATAAGTTTTATCGTTAGTAATTTTTAGAAATTACAAAATATTCAAATTTTAAAAATTCCCATTGAAAACAATAGGCATCCTACGATTTCTTAAAATTATTGTCAAAAGTACAAGAAACATAATGATGTTGGCATAAAAAATTTGGATAAATCATTAGAAAATAAAGAAATAAGTCAATTGATAATTTTAAAAATTCTTATTCCATCAAAAGTTTAGGGAGAAGCTATGGCATGATAAAGAATTAGAAGATGAAATAAAATTGAGATACTATAAGGAGATTATCAACCTTAATTTAAAAAACAATAGACATCCTACGGTTTCTTAAAATTATTGTCAAATATAAAAGAAACATAATGATGTTGGCATAAAAAATTTGGATAAATCATTAGAAAAATAAAGAAAGAAGTTAATTGATAATTTTAAAAATTCTTATTCCATAAAAAATTTAGGGAGAAGCTATGGCATGATAAAGAATTAGAAGATGAAATAAAATTGAGATACCATAAGGAGATTATCAACCTTAATTTAAAAAACAACAATTAGTTAAAAATGTATATATATTTATATTTGTGATGGGGGAGTATTGAATATGAAAAACACTTTTTCCTAAAATGTCTTACATTATATAAAAAACTCAAAATATTTGCTACAATAACTACTTTCCTAGTGTTTTAATTTATCAAATTTATGACGATTCAGTAATTTTTTTCTCAAAATATTTTTCAATTATAAAAACATTAAATAATCCTGATTGGGATGCAAGGTGATAGTTAGGACAACCTAGGTGTAGTTATGAATGCTACTTGGGCACTTAATACTGTCCTCCCCCACATGCTCTAGGTAGGGGGGTGCGGTGACCCTTGGCATGAATGCATGTTGGGGAAGTGGGCAAGGTGGCAGGACTTGGGGTAAGGAAGGTTATATTGGTAGGAGTGGTAACACAACATGTAGTGTTAGATAGAAAGCTTATGGATAAGGGTGGGATTATAGCGTTGTGGGAGGTTGCTGGAATTTGAAGAACCAAGGTTGACGACGAATGCCTAAGGACTTCCTGTATGTAATTCGGCTCCACTTCAACATTGTAATTATGTTATGGTTGTGATTTTTCTAGGATGAGAGGAGGGTAGCCAGTAAGACAATTTGGGGGATAGAAAATTTCTGGTGGGAATGGAGAAACAAAATCCTTGCTATTGCTTGGTTTTGCACCCATACCTTGTATCAAATAGGTAGAACCCATGACTGATGGGAATGTAATTGCTTGTTATGGGGTCGGAAAGCTCCGCACTCTGTACTCAAGGCTAGGGGGAAGCTCTAATGTGGTGAGGAAATGCATGAGGGGCAGATGCTTGTAGAAAGGCATAGAGGGAAGCAACTAGTAGGGGGCTAGGGGTGCAACCATGGCCAAGTCTTGCAGACTAAGTGATGGGGTATATGGAACCCCTAATGGAGTGATGGAAAGGTCATAAACTCATGGTGGAAACCTAGTCAGGGGGATTTGAGAGGAAAAATAACTATTCCTTAGGCAAAGGGGGTAAAGAACCTGAACTGCCATAGGCATGCAACTAGAAACAAGGGGGGTATGCAAGCTTGGCTTGGGCTGGCGAGGGATGACTTGTATACAAACACTGGTAATGGGGAAGTGAAACAAGGTGGATCAAGGGGCATGGGTCATGTACCTACCCATTGTGAGTTGCGGGCTTCGGTCTTCCCTAGCATGAATGTGGTGAGAATTGATAGAGAGGATAGTGAGGGAATGAGGTATCCCGTTGTAAGTAAAAATGCTCTCGCGAGGTGGTGCATAACATAAATTTTTTGTTTAATCTAACTTGTTTTAGATTTCATCATTGTTTTGGAAAGTAGGTCATGCCTCGCGCTACAAGGGGTCATGGGAATTGTAGGAGAGGCTCGATACCCAGGATAGATAAGGGTGAAGCATGTTGGAACCACCCAAGTTTCAGAAATCAGTAAAAAAATCTCAACAATGAAGTAATGGAGGCATACCAAGAGGGGATGGACGTTGGGAAACAAGGAAGCAAGACAGAGGAAGATATGGATAACTGGAGGACCCTTGTTCCAAATCTCGGTAACACCTATTGAAGAATCACACAATTCAATCAAGCCCTATACCTATACTGGTTAATGAAGAGATTATCAGGCCAGGCGATGGAGCAATGGGTATGGTGGTGACACTACAGGGAATGCCAAACTATATGAAGGACATGGAGAAATCCTCTTCCTACTGCATAAATAGGATATTATGCTAGACAAAATCGATTACCATATCGCTTTTATACGGGAGTTGTATGATATGCTAGGAGCATCCGCCAAGGATCTAGCACCCATTGAATCTGCCTCACAGGATTAGAAGAACTAGACTCTTACACATGCATAATTAAGTCTTATGTGGTTAGATTTTAATTTGTATGTTGCAAATATCACTTTTTACAGTTATATAGTGTATGGGCATCAGATAAAGTCATATCTAGCTTGGCTGGAAAGATTAAGACAATATTGTTTTTGGATGGCTTACAATGTCGACCAATGGCCAACAAACTTGGTCTCCCTTAAAAGCAAGTTGAGGCCACGTAGTTAATATGTGTGGTGTAAACTTTCTTATTTTATAATAGAAAATGGAATGGACCAACCAAGATTAAGAAAAAAAATTAAAAAAATTAAATAATTACTTACCTTTTTTAAGGAGAAAAAAAAGACTAAATCCAATCTCAATAAATGTTGAGCATCATCATCGTCAGTTTTAAAATAGAATTTGCATTTTGTTTTTAATGTGAATTCAATATTATGTGATCATATCTCTCCTGAAAAGACCAAAAACCTCCAACGTAATATATAATAATATAATTGACTTACGAATTGAATTCAAATATTCATATATAAAACAAAAAATGTTCCCGCACTTAATTTAAGCCATCAAGCTATTATTTCTTTAAATTACTAACCAATTAAAATAGACACTTCATATTTTCCTCAATAATGAAAGAAATAATAACAACCTCGCCTCTTTTTGTGCAAACCTCATACTCAAAGTAATAGTAAAAATGATATCTTATATTTTCCTGTTTATTGTTGAGATCTTTTCTGATTTAAAAATTAACCCAAAAGAGTAAACAATCACTACCCCTTGCATTGGTCGGATTTAAATAAGGGTAGTGAAACAATCAATAACAACAATCTACATTGTCATGATTTGAACATTGGTAGTGGAAGAATATAATAGAAATCTATGCTGTTAAGATTTGAACCTGTGAGTGAAAGAATTAATATCAAACTACACTAAAAATACCAATAAAAATTAATTATATTATGTATGTGTGTGTTGAGATATGTTTCTTGGTTTTAAATTAAATAAAAAACACCCTCCAATTAATGATCATTTAGGAACTATTGTATTGTAGGAATCAAATTAAGTCAACGAGTAAACATTTTCAAGAAGTGTAAATATTTTTTTTTATTAGTCTGAATGGAATAGAGTGGGTGGATTGTAGAAAGCGAACAAGAGAGGACTAGAAATAAAAGGATGAGAAATTAATGGGAATGAAGAACCTAAGGCATTGACAATATCCATGGTTGTGGTAGCATGAGCATTTGAAGGAGTGGACAATGAAAGTTGCAATGAGCTGATATTAAGGGTATACCGAAGTTAGGGATGACATCAATTTCCTGTGACAATGGATTTTTTATCAAAACCCTTATCTATCGATCATCACTAAACTGATATAATTTATTAGTATTTCATTGGAAAATGGTATTTGATATTGCTTCTTGTACTAAATGCCATTTTATATCTTTCTATTGCTAGTAAGTATTTGTTCCACACAACCAATAATGATTGCTTCAAAGAACAAAGTGATGCTTATCACCTATTTTTATCTTGTATCAAAGGTTCAACGTTGGTTTCAATTTTTTTAGCATAACATACACTTTCCCTAGAATATCAACTATTCCATTGAAAACCCAGGTTCTGTTTGTTCATACCAATTATAGTGTGATTTTTTTCAAAAAAGCATTATTCTCGCTTACACCTTGTGGAATTTGGTTTGATGATTGTGCCTTTGATCTTCAAACTTTTACACTATGTAGTTGATTCTCAAATAAATTTTATATAGTTATGCGAAAATAAGGATTACATATTTAATGTTACAATGTATATTAAACAATGTATATTAATCTATTATAAAAATTTAGGGAGACTCAACGAATAACACTTTTCACTTCTAGTAAACAATCTTTTACAAAGTGAAAGCATAGTCACAATGGTCAAGGAATGTTATAATTTTCATTGACATTTAAAACATTAACAGTGGATTAGTTTCTTAGAAAATATAATTGTCTATATTCTTTAGTTGATTTCTATGATCCAAGACTCTTCATAAATGGAATATCTTGTTATAGTATTCCATGAGGCTAAAGAAAGACTATGGGATAGATTTCTATGAGGCTAAAGATAGACTATGGGATAGATTTCTTCCTCACCTCCTTGATGTATTCAGCCCTTTTCTATGAAACTTCAAAACAGATGCTCCTAGCTTCACAACAAATCCCTCACTAAATAGATTATCCCAAGAGCTACCTGCCAGCATATCTCCATAGTTTTCCATGTTGTCTTTGAAGGAATCACATTCTAAAATGAAATGTTTTCTTGTTTCCACTTTTCTGAAAGAAAAGAAATGCATACCCTTCCCTCCCACACTTCCTTTAGCCTTTTCCATCGCCCTATTTCACAACGGAGTTGATGATAATTATTCCTTCACTAAGCAATAAGAATTTTACCTCTCCAAGAGATATTGGCCTCTATGTATGCTTTTGGTTGACAATTATGAGTGGGATTAAACACTTCAATATAGTATTTTTTCTTTCTTCCTAGCTCCTTATTCCAAGTACGTTTGTGGAACTTTTCCATAAAAATCTTTTATCTATTTGTTTTTATGGGACACACACTCAAGAAAATACCCCATTTACTAAACCATTCATTATTTGTTGCATCCAAGTTTTGTTTGTCTTTCACAATATATCATTAAAGGAAACCTTAGGCCATCTAACTTCTTCCATTTGATCAATTTTTTTTAAATATCTTAGGACTTGCAACATAGAAATTGCTTCAATAAGAGCAGTCCCTGTTTCACTTAACAAGATATCATAAGGAACTGGAATTTTAATCTTAAATTTGTTCGTAATCAAATGCTTCTGAATTTCCTCAATTTGTCTCCAATGCATGTCAGAGGTACTACTAGCCCATGGCTCATAACCATGTAGAATCACTAGAATCACTAGAAGCCCAAAAAGAGTTTGAGTGGCTTTCTAGTCCCATAACTCTGCCTCTCTAGACCTATTTTGAAAAGCATAAAATGCTTTGCAGCACTTCAAAGTTCCTTTCTTTCTACAACCATTCCAGCTTAGATTTTCGTTCAAGTCAATTCTGAGGTATTTGTAATCTGGAACTTCTTCCAGAATGTTGCCTTCAAAGTAAAACTTATGCTGGTTATGTTTTTTTTCTTAGAGAAGACCACTACTTTTGTTTTGCTGACATTGACTTGCATCCCCACACTTCTACAAAAATTCTCAAGGGATAGTAAGTTCTCTTGCAAACCAAGAGCCAATTTAGCAATCAAAATAAGGTCATCTGCATACAAAAGAAGCCTTATAACAAACTTGCACAAATATATACCATCACACCATTGCGAATTTAACCACTCCTTAAGCTTGTCGATATATAAAATAAAAGTGTAGAAGACTATTGTCAACCTTTCTTGACTCCGATATTGCTTCTAAAACTTTCAGAAATTCCTGTTGAAGTTCTAATTTTGACAGTTACCTCTTCATACAACCTATGCACAACTACTCTCAAATGTTTAGGAACCCCAAGTTCCTCCATTCTGTGCCAAAGTTTATCCCAAGGAACTGAGTCAAACGCTTTTCTGAAATCAGCAAAGCAACAAAAGGATTCTTCCTTTTTCTCCCAAACTTTTATCCAATGATCAATTGTGGATTTTTTAGGTCTAAAACCTACTTTCCCTTTAGCATGCTTATCTCTTTCTTTTTCCCACTTTCTAATTTTGTTTTCTAGCATGCTTCCAAATATCTTTTAAAACAAATGAATTATCATGATGGTCCTATAATTGGTGGGATCATTGACATCACCGCTATTGAAAATAGGTATTGCTAGACTAGTTGTCGAATAGTGGGGAGCCCTTGTTGTATGATGTTGTTGAAGGATTTTGTAATGTGAGGTGAAAGAATCTTTGAGCCGCACTTTAGATATTCTGCATGGAGTTTAGCTAGGTCTTTTTCTTTTCCAACACCCAACTTCTCGATACCCATCTCTACCTCTTGTACCGTGAAGATTTCAGTATTAGTGTTGACAAAGCGGGGAGGGTCAACATTGGGAACCTGCTCAAACCATTTAGAAGCTGTAATATTATTTCCAATTTGTATCTTTTTTGACTGGAGCTCCTTCCAAAATAATTTGGGATTATTTTTCCCAAGGAATAATAGTTCTTCCCTCCTTGAAACTATGAAATCAGCCTTTTTCTTGCTTAATAACTACTTGTAAGATTTGAGCTTTATGTTATCCTTATTTGACTCTTTCAACATTCTCCTTTCCTTCTTGCATTCGTCATCAAACCAAGCATTAATCGAAAAGAAATTTGTTTTAGACTTCTTAATTTTTGTTCTTTTGTGCTTTGTAAGTGCGCATTGAATTAAATGTGTTAATTCATGACTATGAAGGCTATGAATTGTAATTTTCTCCTTCTTGAAGAGCCTCTCTAGTGTCATTCTGAAGGTATTACAATTTCTTGTGTTCAAAAGAATTCTTCCCTCTGGGAGATTCTGTTGCACATGTTGGATTTTTGAATCTAATTGTTTCCTTCCAGTCCAACAGAAACATAAATAAATTGGCTTGTGATCTGGTTTCAAATCCCACAGCTGATATCTAAGCAAAACTTCTTCATTTTCTCACACAAACCATGCTAGAAAATTACATAATCTACCACACTTGCTCCATTGTAAGTATTACAAGTGAAATTATGAAATTGTGGCAAAAAAATCCTCGATTATCACATAATTTCACTAAATCAATACACAAATAAAATGAAACAAATCTCAAGGATTTTCACTCAGTCACTTTCACCTTATGTTTCCCATATATTTCAATTAACATATCATATTCCATTAGAGGCTTCAAATATGCTATCAATTTCTTATTTTTTGATGCTCCATACACTTCACATAATTAAAACTAAAAATGAGACTAAATCTAATGTGTCCAAAATTTTTAGAATTTTCAACACATTGTTAATAATAGATAGAAAAAAATTCATAAGTTCCTAAAATTTCGTCTTCCCAACATTTCAGTGTCATAAATTTGTTATAATTTAGCTTCTTAAGTAGAAATGTGGAAAACAAATGGATGAAAAATTCTTCCTTCAACAAAGATAATACCAAGATTCCAATAACCCTTCTTGCAGACACTGCTATGAAAATCTAAATGGTAGAGCAATTCCTCTTTAAATTTAGTAGAATTTAATAAAATTATTGTAATATTCTTTAAGAATGAAACATAACTCACTGGAAATTCTACTAACCAAAATCGTTTGACATAAATTATCCTCACTCTATATTAAGCCATTTCATCAACCAACCATATGAGGACCTCCATGTACTGTTAAAGAACTAGCACGTCCCACTCACAACAACATAAAACAAGCTGTAATAAAGTAGCATACATTAATGTACACTAGGTTTGTGTATGGTGGGTTGCAACTCATTAAGTTAGATATATTAAGATAGGCTAAGCTATGTTATGATATTTTAGTGTTAGGTTAACCTTTGGTAGATTACTATACCTTAGTTTAAAAAAAACTAGTTTGGGTTCATCGAAGGAAGGTATGGGGAGATTACAATACTCTAGTGAGGCTAGGATAGGTTAAGCGTATGTAGTATAGTGTACCTTATATTAGTATAAGAGAAGGATATTGTATTTTAGGGATATGTTATGTAAGGCTACAATAGCATAAATTATGCAAGTGCATGGTAGTTTTGACTAAGTCAACTTATAGTAAGGTAGCTAGGTTAGTTAAGCTAGAATAGTTAGTGTAGATTAAGCTAGATTAGGTGAGGTTACAATAAGATAGGCTACATTAAAATTGGAAAGCGTCATCATCTTAGAGTTTATACAATATATCTCAAATTTGTGTGTTGGACTATTATCAAACAGTTTTTGAACTATCTTTTCTAACCATTGCTACAAGAAGACACCAACATTAATAACTACACAAACATTCACTTACTCATGAAATATCTCTTTATATATCTCTCTCTCACTTACTCTCTCTCATAGTCACCCATTTAAAATAAAACCCCTCCAACTTGGTCTCTCCCTTCTTCACTTTGTGAGTAATTACTATCTTCATCCCCCTCCCTTCACACCTATTTTTGTTATCTTTATCACTTTTCAACTCCTATTCACTATCACCCCTCACACATTAACTCATTATTCCATAACTCCCAATTCTTGTCTCTATTTATTTCCCTCTTTATCTTTCTTGGCCCCTCTATCCATGTATCTCTCGCCATCCCACTACCCACCCATCATAACACAATTTAATTTCCCATCTGTTAAGCAACTAGTTGTAGAAATGAAAACACATTTTTAGAGATACAAATGTGCATTTGAGTTTATTGCTAGGAATTTCATGTGTTTTTGTGATAAAAATGTCCATCCATTTTAGTGGTAGGAACATGGATACAGATTTTCAGATTTAAATTTCTCCAAGTGAGAATCTTATGTAATTGATGACTTCGATTCATTAGATAGATTTCTAGGATGAAAAACACAGTTGTATGGGCTATAAGTACATGAAGAAATCATTTTTTGTGAATATATAAATATATATATATATATATATATATATATATATAAATTATATATATATTATAATATATATCATAGGCGTCATTGCTCTATAAGTTCGAAAGCTGTATTTTTCTTGAAGCTACATACACATATAGAATTAATTGTTCTAATTATTTTTAATACACTTTTCTTTCTAAGTATATCAAGATATTTAAAACAAACCCCTTGTCTAATTTTGTTATAAATATTCAAGCATTAATTGTTCGGAAAACAAATTATAGTGTACACTAAAGGACATTGAGACATACAACCTTTAAAACAAAAAATGGTTGTTTGATTATGCTAAGACCCATTTATGTTTCTATAATGGAAGGCCTCATAATGTGAATAATATAATCACTTTCATAACTTAAAAATTAAATATAAAAATAAGAACATTGTTTTCAAAAAGCTTTTATCTCTTTGTTTTTATGGGACATGCATTCAAGAAAATACCCCATTTACTAAAACATTTTATATTTGCTGCGTCCAAGCTTTTTCTCTTACACAATATATCTTTAGAGACAACCTTAGGTCATCTACCCTCTTCCATTGAATCGATTTTCTTTAAATACCTTAGGACTTCCAGCATAGCAATTGCTTCAATAGGAGCAGTCCCTATCTCACTTAACAAGATATCATAGGGAACTACACTTATAATCTTAGATCTGATCGTAATCAAATGCTTCTGAATTTTCTCAATTTGTCTCCAATGCATGTCAGAGGTACTACTAGCCCATAGCTCACAACCATAGAGAATCACCAGAATCACTAGAAGTCCAAAAAGATTTTAAGTGGTTTTCGAGTCCCATAACTCTGCCTCTCTACACCTATTTTGAAAAGCATAAAATGCTTTCCAACACATAAAAGTTATTTTCTTTCTAAAACCGTTCCAGCTTAGATTTTTGTTGAAGTCAATTCTAAGGTATTTGTACTCTGTAACGTTTTCCAGAACGTTTCCTTCAAAGTATAACTTATGATGGTTATATTTTCTTTTCTTAGAGAAGACCACTAATTTCGTTTTGCTAATATTGACTTGCATCCCCACACTTCTATAAGAATTCTTAGGGGATAGCAAGTGCCCTTGCAAACCAAGAGCCAATTTAGCAATCAGAATAAGGTCATATGCATAGAAAAGAAGCCTTATAACAAACTTGCACAAATAGATACCATCACACCCTTGTGAATTTAACCACTCCTTAAGCTCGTCGATATATAAAATAAAAGGGTAGGAGGTAGTGGGCAACCTTTCTTGACCCCGATATCACTTCTAAAACTTTCAAAAATTCCTGCTAAGGTTCTAATTTTGGCTTTTACCTCTTCATACATCTTATGCACAACTGCTCTCAAATGTTTAGGAACCCCATGTTCCTCCATTTTGTGCCAAATGATTTTCTGTAATCAACAAAGCAATAAAAGACTTCTTCCTTCTTATCCCAAACTTTTTCAATGATGTGCCTTGGGGTTATGCAATGACCAATTGAGGAATGTTTAGGTCTAAAACCTACTTGCCCTTTAGCATGCTTATCTCTTTCTTCTGCCCACTTGCTAATTTTGTTTTCTTGCATGCTTCCAAATAGCTTTGTAAAAAAAATGTTTATCATGATTTTCATATAATTAGAGGTATCATTGATGTCACCGTTGTTGAAAATAGGTATTGCCAGACTAGTTGTTCCATATGTTGGTGCCCTTGTTGTACGATGTTGTTGAATATTTTTGTAATGTGAGGTGCAAGAATCTTGTACCCCCACTTTAGATATTCTGCTTGGAGTTCAGCTAAGTCTTTTTCTTTTCCAACACCCAACTTCTTCATACCCATCTCTACCTCATGTACCATGAAGAGTTTAGTATCAGTGTGGACAAAAGGCGGAGGGTCAACATTGGGAACCTGCTCATAGATTTGTCTTGCATAGTCAAACCATTCAGAAGCTGTAATATTATTTCCAATTTGTATCTTTTTTTATTGAAGCTCCTTCCAAAATAATTTGGGATTACTTTTCCCAAGGAAGATTAGTTCTTCCCTCCTTGAAACCATGAAATCGACCTTTTTCTTTCTTAATAACTAATTGTAAGAATTGAGCTTTATGTTATCCTTGTTTGACTCTTTCCACATTCTCCTTCCCTTTTTGCATTCCTCATAAAACCAAGCATTAATTGAAAAGAAATTCGTTTCAAACTTCTTAATTTTTGTTATTTTGCACTTTGCAAGTGCACATTGAATTAAATGTGTTAATTCATGACTTTGAAGGCTATGAATTGTAATTTTCTCCTTCTCGAAGAGCCTCCCTAAGTGTCATTCTAAGGGCATTACAATTTCTTGGGGTCAAAAGAATTCTGCCCTATGGGATATTTTGTTGGACATGCTGAATTTTTGACTCTAATTGTTTCCTTCCAGTCCAGCGCAAACATAAATAAATTGGCTTGTGATCTGATTTCAAATTCCACAGTTGATCTCTAACCAAAACTTCTTCCATTTTCTCACACAAACCATGCTATCAAATTACATAATCTACCACACTTGCTTCATTGTAAGTATTACAAGTGAAATTATGAAATTGTGCCAAAAAAATCCTCAATTATCAGATAATTTCACTCAATCAATACGCAAATAAAATGAAACAAATCTCAAGGTTTTTCACTCAGCCACTATCGCCTTATTTTTCTCATATATCTCAATTAACATGTTGTATTCCATTAGAGGCTTCAAATATGCTATCAATTTCTTGTTTTGTGATGCTCCATACACTTCACATAATTAAAAAAAAATGAGACTAAATCTAACGTGTCCAATTTTTTTGGAATTTTCAACAACCTTGTTAATAAGAGATAGAAAAAATTCATAAATTCATAAAATTTCATCTCCCCCCCATTTCAACATCATAAATTTGTTATAATTTAGCTTCTTAAGTAGAAATGTGGAAAAAAAATTGACGAAAAATGCTTCCTTCAACAAAGATATTACCAAGATTCCAATAACCCTTGTTGCAGACACTACTATGAAAATCTAAATGGTAGTGCAATTCCTCTTTAAATTTAATAGAATTTATTAAAATTATTGTAATATTCTTTAAGAACGAAACATAACTCGCTGCAAATTTTTCTAACCAAAATCATTTGACATACATTATCCTCACTCTATATTGAGCCATTTCATCATCTTACCACATGAGGACCTCCATGTGTTATTAAAGACCTGGCACGTCCCACTCCCAACAACATAAAATAAGCTGCAATAAATTGATGCGACTGACTAAGATTTGAAGCAATGAATGCACTTAGGGAAAAAAGAAGAATACAAGGGCATGGGATAGGAAGATCATAATTGATAAATTTTCATAGCAGCACATAGGAACAAGGAGAGTATTTTCCCATGGACATCAATTCTAATAGGAAAGGACTACTAAATTTTTCAAATAACACGAAGGAAGTCTATAAATTCCAGAACTCGTACTGCAACAGTGGCAGCGCTATGTGCCAACAAGGGTGTGGAGCCATTCATGAAGGAAAAGAAACTGCAAGACATCCCAACTAAGACGTCCTTGATGTTTTCCATGGTTCCTATGGGATAAACGTGATAGAATGAAATATATAATCAGCACTATATCCCTCCAACAATTATCTTCTAGTGCTTCCATCTGCCTCATTGAGAGACATTGTTCTCGGCGACCGTTGGTGAAAAGAACACACCCGTGCTATACCCCACCTCCCATGCATTCAAGGCAAAGGACACCACGCTCCCTACCTTGAGCATGTGGAGTGTGGTTGTAATGAATTTGGTTGTACTGACCATGTCAACTCAGTCCTGTTGCGTCTAAGACCTTCCCTCATCTCAATCTAGAGTTTTGAATTTCTTTTTAATAATGACGTGGAATGTATATTTAAAATTCATAATTAATTCCATATTATTACTCCTCATTTATTGTTTTTAATTTTAATGAGAAGTATATATATTTTACTTCGAATATCATAACGAATGTATTATTCTCTATTTTATATCTAAAATTAAATTGAGTAAAACTATATATTGTTAGATTGTAATTTTTTGTATAGAATGGTTTTGTTTATGTAAGGATATATCATATGACATTTTGGTATGGGAGTTAGTGTTTGAGCTTGGTTTCAAATATTTAGGATTAAGATAATGAAGCAATCTTATGTTTGACAATTTAGACATAAAAATAGTATTTAGGGTCTTAGACTTAAGGTTATGCAAGAATAAGGTTAACTAATATATCTATGTTATGTTGGAATAGTTTATGTTATTTAGGGTAGAGAATGTTAAGCTATGGAAGGTTAGGTTAAGGCATGTTAGGATAGGGTTTTGTTATGCTAGGATATTTAAGGGTATTTTAGATCAGTGTGTGTTAGACTAGGTTAGCATAGGGTAGGATATGTTAATGTAGACTTGGATTGTGTAGGGTGGTTTGCAGTTTATTAAGTTAGGAATATTAAGATAGGCTAAGTTATCTTATGCTATTTTAGTGTTAGGTTAGCCTTTTTTATATTACTATACATTAGTTTAAAAAAAAATATATGTTGGGTTCAGCTTAGAAAGGAATGGGTAGATTAAAGTACTCCACAGAGGATACGATAGACTAAGCGTATATAGTATAGTTTAGCATATACTATTATAAGATTAGGATATTGTATTGTAGGGTAGCCAATGTTATGTAAGTCTATAATAGTGTAAATTATGCAAGTGCAAGCTAGGTTTGACTAAGTCAACTTATGATGAGGTACACTAGGTTAGTTAGGTTAGAATCATTAGTTTAGATTAAGCTAGATTAGATGAGGCTACAACACGATAGGCTACATTAAAATAGGAAAGTGTGATCATCTCAGGGTTTAGATAATATATCTTCAAATTTGTGTGTTGGACTATTAAAACCTGTTTTTCAACTATCATTTCTAACCATTTCTACAAGAAGACAAAAACACTGACAAACGCACAAACATTCACTTACTTACACATGAGATCTCTCTCTACCTCTCTCTATCTGCCTCACTTATTCTCTCTTATAGTCCCCCATTCAAAAAAAAAAACCCTCAAACTTGGTCTTTCTAACAAACATCTTCTTCCTACTCGTAAATTTAGCCCTTAGGCTCCAATTAATTAACAAATTATTTATTTATAGTCAAAATTCGGCTCTTTCCAAGAGTAAATTGAATATGTATATGTATAATCTTTATTACTTATATGAGGTGGATCTATGATGTGGACTTTTTCATCAATAAGACATTATGTCAATCAATCTTTCATCATACATCATACAGTCAGCAACACTCTTTGACGACCTCACACAAGCATTAATGAAAAATAAATTAAACCTAAGGTAACTAGCATGGGTGCCTAGATAGGGGTCATGATCCTAAATCCAAATGCATAGTCAAATTGTTTAGTGATATACCTGTTTATGTAACAAGCAAAATCAACTAGACTAGCCCCATAGGATACCATTCTTTGACATGCATGGCTTAGAATATACAGAATCGCTGATTAAATCATTTACGGCATTTTCCTCTAATTGGTTTGCATGCACACACATCTCATGCTATTAGTTATCCCGCACCTTAATCTATATATGGCCACCTCAAGAAGTTAATTTCATAGAAACATTAATGAGATCATGAATATAAGCACCCTATCATTATCAACTCAAACAAATGCTACCACATTTCTTATGTACAATGGTAACAAGTAAATTCTAGTCATAAGTAAAAATAGCTTCATGGACGAGGTAATACAACTACCTACTAAGCCTATTCTTTTGGAGGCAATAAGAGTCTCAGGCATGGCTATTTACCTTAACAAGGGATTAGATATACCAATACAACATAAGGTCTACACATTGATCCTTTAACAACCTAAATTAAAATTTCATTGTTATGCCAAAATTGTCACTTGCAACCATATAACATTATCTCATAAATTCAGTGAGGACAAGTAAATCTACTCATCTATAACAGTCACCTGTAATTCCCTCAATCATTCCAATTGCTAGAAAATTTATACATATTCTTTCATAAGCTAAATGAGATTAAGATACAAAGGGAAGAAACATCATGCACACATTCCATGCATCTGACACTAATTGAATCTGACTTGGAGGGAGGACCACCACCACCTAGCCATGAATCACCTCTAAACCCAAAGATCTTGCCAAGGATCAACTGTCCTCAATTGACCAATGCACTAGGTATTTTATACCCTCTTTCATGATTTAGTTACCATTAGGAATATCTAGCTTTCTGTATTTTTCCATTTGTCTAGGTCTTATTCAGAAAAGCTCGTCTTTATCTCCCACGATGATTTTCCACATAAAATCTTGCCTTTATCTCCCGCAAAGCTTTTATGTCTGATGGATCTTTATCTCCCATCCATCCGATGGATATCCATTCCATCCAAGATTATCTAGAATCATATCTAGAATCTTATCAAGAAAGATTCATCTCTATCCCATTCCTCATGATATTTGGCAATCATCTCCTCTCTCTTGGTGCTACACCTTCCAAGTGGTTTATTTTATTAATTTATTTAATAATACATTTGCTTTTCACTTTACATATCACCTAGATTTCCTCAACTTAGCTGTAGAATAGTTTAACCCACAAAGGAGGATATCAAACCTAGCTTTCCTCAGCTTACGTGTCCAACCTTCAACACACAAGGGAGGATATCATAACTAGATTTAACTTAGCTTAGGTTTACAATAATGTAGTACACGAGGGGCAGTGTTACATACTCCCCCCCTTAGATTTTACACCATCCTCGGCGTATCAATGCATCATATCCTCGTTCATAGGTAGCTGGTTTCCAAATCAACAGCTTTCATGGCTTTGTCATCCGATGCAAATTTTCCAATGTACATTTGGCATGAGAAGTGCTACTAGCATCTCTCTTTCTATAGCTACCTGCGACACACTTTTTTCAAATCATTTGTGAGAATTTATCGAGGAAAAGTTTAACTATGATAAATATCATAATTTGTTACTATTAAAACAACTATTGCTTATCATTTATTTTATCTGAAGAATGCATGTCCTATTCTTGCATTCTTCCAAGCCTTTGTGTTCTTCTCGAACACCTGCTTCTTGCAGTCTCTCTGCATATAATACATTAGTTAGCATATTTTCCACATTAATATGCCTGTAAGGTCATAGTAGATTATTTCATATCACAATATATTTTCATATACATATATTCATCGTGATTGTATGTATGCCAAACTTTGATGAACCATAGTTACTTATACCAAACTTACTTTCCTTCTTCACGCAATCTCCATGTTTGTTTACCTGGCCAGAGATCCATTCAATGATTACTGCATAGATGCACACAAGGTATTTTATATACACCAATACACATTTCATTTTTCAAAATTGTAGCATATGTAGTCATATGGTCCTATATGTATTGTTGTTCATTGTTCAGTTGAGGTACAATCTATAATACCATCCTCATGGTATCACATGCATGACATAAACTTTATCCACATATTTTTCCACCATGTTAGTATTGTACAAACATTCATTTATCATGGTTCATCTATGTAATTAAGAAAGTTTCATGTCATGTTTAAATAACTTCCAGATGTCATATAATAATGTAACAGTCATCATGCACACTATAAATCAATCATACCCATACCTTCTAGTTTTGGGATTAATATGTCACCTATACCAAGTTTTAACAACAATGAAATGTACCATAAGGTAGACTATTGACTATGATACTTAGTCTATCATAGATATTTAAAGTCTCATCATCACCATAACAAATTTGTCTAGTTCTTAACAATTATTCCACACCTACACAAGTTATGTCATACGACTAACAATTTTCCTTTTTTATACCTCTAGATCTTGTTGGTCATGCATACTTCAATGTAGGTATGACATCATTCAATAACAATATGCATCTGCATACATCTCCCATATAGAGGTTATAAGTGAAATCTATATTATTCATCACTTCACACACTTTAAATTTTTATGTGAGGTATGACCCAAGGGTGTTTACATTTTAGTGCCTTAAATCATCCTTAAACCGAGAGATCAGTTATGAATTCATAGTTTATACAACAATCGTTAGGCCACCCTCAATTTTTCTCATGCATCAATCCCATCATGTTCAATTTCCACGTATAGCTTACTTGGTTACAAAGATGTTTATCATTATTAATGCATGATTTCATATACAATATATTGTATTACATATCTAACCCTAATTCACAATCTCATCCCATGAATTGATATGTTCTTTATGCCTCTTTCATATCTAGGTTAAGATATTAATTTACTTAACTAGAATCCCTAAGGTTCAAACCTATGCATGCTTATTTACTTATGCATAATGAACTGATAAGATTTTTTTTCGTCAAACAATGTGTAATTAGATTATTTTCTTACTAAAATAATTCATCTATTGACAAACCATACCAAAAGTAATTTAAATCATTACTTTGCATGTGAGCTAATCAACACAATGACATTAAATTTGAAAAACAATGTTAAGGTATTTAGTCTTATAAAAGACTTGTCTTTCACATCCTTTATCCCTTCTTGGGATCTTTTAAGCATAACTTAATTTCCTTAAGTTATGTTCTTAACTAGAAACCATACAACTCATCATTTGATTTTGAATATGATTAGAATGAGGCGATGATATTACTAATTTACCTCAATGAGTTTGTATTGTATTACCCTGTGTCCTTGCATAGCATCCATGCCATCTTAGAACAAATATGAGTAAAATGTTTACCATATCATTAACATAGGTGTAATGGTTAAATATCCACTTTGCCTTTATACATAAACATCCATTTTAGAGTTTTGTTCAATGATTTTGAAGATAAACATAATTTACCATTTGACCTCAATTACACTACTTATGAAAGCATAGCCATGCAGCTCATTGCACCCTCACAATGAGTTCTATGTATAAGGAATCCATGTATTTGTGTACTTAAATAATCATTTATTTTTGTACCTGTATTATTTGTTAACAAGATTTAGTATGTATTAATATAATGGCCATGCTTATCATGGTTGCAATTCTTTAATTATTCTCTATGCATATATGCAATCATCACTTTCCAATCATGACATATAGTTATTGTGTCCTCACAGCAATGCTCAACTATAGCTTAAGTTTTGAACTTTCACAATATATGATAAAATTTTAAGCTCCTTATCTTAGAAAGGGACTTAATAAAAGTAACTTATTAACCTTAACAAAATTTTACTTCTTTACTTAGCAAACCTCTATGCATGTAAACATACCAAAACAAATTCTCGTAACCATATACTAGATAGGCTCCCCTTTGGGCATCATTTGATCACTACTTACAATCAAAACCTACTTTCTAAAGAGTCTATATGATAGCAATGAAATATCAACAATATTATATGTGGGACTCTATAATTGTCTCAATTCTCATCCTTCCAACTCAAGGCAACCATCACACATTCTAAACCAACAAATCAACGATTCTATCCCTTAATACCATGAACATTAGAACATGGTCCTTCATTTTTATTTTTATTTTCAATGGGTTCACATGTTTAAAAACATAAGGATGTGCTATAGCATATTAAATAGCATATTTAATATGATCATACTTTACCTCAGTATTTTGTGAATAGTCACACTCCTTATGTGGGTTTCATCTTCTGAACTAATTGTAAGCAAGCTTTTCAAAGCTTAATTTCTAACCACTTATATACTAAAATAAACTAGTCATCTCTTTAATATGGTGCACACATATGCACAAAGTCACATAACCTTAGGACATAAGATATGTGCAGTTGTGTTCATTTACAAATTACAATACATAAATAAAATGTAGCCATAAGGATCCAATTCATTTTTGAAAATACAATGTTCTCAAAAGAATTGGAAATCATTCAAAACCATTCTCATCATAAATTGTACCCCTGCAATTTGTAATATCAAATACCAAACTTTGTGTTCTTTTGGTCAAAAGAGCTCTCTTTTCTCTAGACATTGTCCTCCTACTGGGAGTATGTAACAATTTTCTTCGAACGGGTCATGAACAAGCAATGAAAAATTTCGACATGGATATAACATTTCGATCAGTGGATAATGACTAGCTTGATACTAGTGATGAGCATCAGTCGAGGGTGAAGGAGGGGTGCAATATGTGCTTCGACGATGTGAATGTGAATGCGATGCACGTAAATATATTTTTCCATCATAGATAATGTTTTCGATGTTTGAATCTATATGTTAAGGCAATTATGGCTCATTATGGTGTTTTGCCTAAATGCCCACATCGCATGTGTAATTCCAAACTCACAATAGATTATTGCGGGAAATTATTGCCATCTAAATGGCTTGAGATTTTAATAGAAAGGCCTGAAGAGGAACAAATTGCAAATTAAGAGAAAGTATATTGCCCATATATTGATTGCTCTTTTTCTATAGCTTGATGAGAACTAAATAGGTTCCCACAAGTTCCTTCTCCCTTTTCTTCCTCATCAAATTCTTCTCTAACAATAACAACAACAAAATTCCAGAATCGCTATCGATCATTTTGTATTGAGTGTAAGGTTCCTTGGCACATAGACATGTCTTGTGAAGAATATGCCACTCAGTTGGGCATTGTAAATGAAGAGTTGAATTTGCTTGTAGAGAACAACAAGTGGAAGTGGTGTCCTAACTGCAAACATATGATTGAAGGCACTGAAGATTGCATGCAGATAATTTGTAGATACATGATACAAGGGGCCCTACACAGGATGCCACAACTCTAAGTTAAGATTTCTCCTTTCCCCTTTTCCAGACGGGCCAAATTGACAACAACCTCAAAAGTCCCTTTTGGGGGTCCACTACTGCGGGCTCTACTACTCCATGCCCATCACAATGACAACACTCAAGAAGTGCTTCTGTGATCTTTCTTTGACAATTCAATTTTTTGGTCTTGTTCATAAAAGTACTAGAAAATCCCCCATCAGGACAAAAGGCATATCCATCATTCACTCTTTAGTTTCTTTAATTCCATTCTACTTACTAGTGAAGTATCATATACTAGTGTAGCACTCAGTACGTAGAGTACAATATTATGATCTAGACTTGTTACCCGTCAACTGCGCTCGTAGTTGATAGCCCTCTCGGTAAAGTCTCAACATTATACGCACACAATCCACCCATGGCCAACTAGACAGATCATCCATGACCATCCATTGCCGTCATTTCCCCACTCATATTTTTATACTAAAATTTCCTCTCTGCCACCACAACAAAACAACCACAACCTTTATATTAATATTTATTGTTGCAATGCAACCCATAAAATTCCTTTTTCTCCATCCACGACCCCACCCATGGAGGTTTCCATTGAATCTTCCACCCCGTAATGTACATAGAATTTAATTGGACCTCAAACTGTCGCATCATTCCTAACATACAAAATTAAAATTACTAATAAATGAAAACAGTAATGGATATGGTATTGCTTCTCAAACAAAATCCATTATACTATCAACACTCTGCAATTGCAGAGTTGATAAAGACATGCATTTTCATTGGGTGATAGCATGAAACCCTGCCATTCTCATCTTCTACACTTCCCGGATAACCACCACCAAAACGGAAACATCCAAGCTGCGACTTTACTTTCCACGTCTATGTTTATTACAAGATAAGGTTATAACCCAATATGGTGTGGATGCCTCAGTTAGACAGCCTTACTACTGCTTTTGTTAACTGCTTTATGTAAACGGTTTCATTTGGATTTGTTGCCAATTTAGCACCTCCAACCTTTCATAAATATACAAAAAACAACATTTAAAAAAAACGGAAACAACAGTCATACCATTTATTTCAATTATAGAAATACAATATGACATGTTACCTCCTTTTGTAGTGTTTTAATGGATAGCCTCACTCTATCCATAATCCAAAAAGGTCGGCTTTCAACTCTAGATTACTGGATAAGTTTGAGCTTTCTTTTTGTTTCCGAAATAGGAAGGTGAGACTATTTTTCTTTTACTAGTGTGCCAGTGAAATACATTATTATATCCTTAACACAAGTTTGATTTTGGGATCGAATCCCTTCAAATCATTCGATGAGTTTGAGCTGTCTTCGATGTTTCCCACGATTCAGATGTGCTCGGACGTATCCTAAACACTACGTTTTAACAATGCATGGGGAATAAATTATCCCGACGATGAGGATAGCCGACGCATCCAGAGTCCAATCACAAGGAAGGAATATCGGTCATCTATTTTTATTTATTTTTAACTCTTAACTCTCTCGCTCGAAAATATACACACCACTCCATGAATTTCTAACCATGAAACTTGGATGCAAATGACTTCATCTTCATCTAGATGTATTTGCGTCAAGTCTTTATGAGAGCTTACGACTCAACTCAATTAGTTCCAAGTATAATATAAGGAATCCTAAATCCAAATAGTTGTTCATGCAGCGTCCCTACTAATAGTTCTTGGTGGTTTCTAAATTTCATAACCCTTATTTTCACACGACTGACAAAAGCGGAAGGATATTATAGCATGAAAGGTACCAGCATAGAGTATTCTAGAAACCACTATATATTTGAAGCCTGCCCTTTGAGTACTAACAGTGTTGAAATGAATGCGGTTACGGTCGTGGCTAATCTGTGAATAATTCAACACAGCATGTCCCATTCCTTTAACTCAGTTATTCAACAAGGCCTAGAGAAAAATATGCTTGAGTAATTAATATTGTGGTGGTTGGGGAAATGAAGAGAGGTGTATTCCGAATTAACCTCAAATGCATCATGAAGAACAATTGGTGTACTCTAATGACTTTCTATTTAGATAAATCGACGTGAATTTACAATAGCCTGAATTATCTCATAGCATTATCAATGTCGTATAAAGGGACAGTAGCATGTTCCTCTAGATTTTTAAGTGACCCTTTGACAATTATCAGAAAAAGAAAAAAACTTAATTTTGGGAAATCATATTATAACAAGAAAGATTTTATGTCTTTAACTTTCTATTAACACTCAATTTTCATATTAGCTCTTTTCCATTTAACTACCAATTTGAAAATCTCACAGAAGATGAGAATCACTTTCATCCATAGTTGAGTCAAATTTTACCATTGTAATTTTTATCATAGCAATGCTTGATTTGATTATTCAGTTATTAGATTTCTACGAAATGTGAATATCGACAAGCTTGAGAAAAAAAATGAATGATATAGTTTCCTTTACCGCTCCTTCATTTTCACAGTTCATATGAAAACATTATAATTTTCAATTCATCCTGATGGAAATCTAACTTCCTTCAAGAAGTCAGTGTGGTACTCACATGTTTTACTTTACTCCACTCATGGTTGTGTCTTATTTTCTTTCGTTATAATTTTTTTTTATAACCAACCCTGTTATGTAATTAGTTTCGTGGAAGCTTAATCAAATAAATTTAAGAGCTCTCTCTCCTCATTAAAATATTGTTGTTTAGCTTAGAATTTTCCCTTAGTTGTGAGAATCCTTGTAATATTTACATCACATGGGATTTAGGATGGATATGGATTGGTCCATAGGCCTTAATGTTCGAACCTATGCTCTGATACCATTTGGAACCAACCTCTTTTGCCTACCTAGAAATTTCACCCTTAGGCTCCATTCAATTAGCAAATTCTTGATTTACAGTTACAATTCGTCTCTTTCCAAGAGTACATTGAGTATGTCGATATATAATATTTATCAATTATATGAGTTGGATCTATGATGTGGAATTTTTCATCTATAAGACATTATGTCAGTCAATCTTTCATCATACATCATGTAGTCAGCAACACACTTTGACGACCTCACACAAGAATTAACGAACAATAAATTAAACTTAACTTAACTAACATGGCCACATGGCTAGGGATCATGATCCCAAATCCACATGCATAATCAAATTGTTTAGTGATATACCTTTTCATGTAACACGCAAAATCACCTAGACTAGCCCCATAGGATACCATACTTTGACATGCATGGATTAGAATATACTGAATGTTTGATTATATAATTTAGGGCATTGTCCCCTAATTCGTTTGCATGAACCCACATCTCATATTATTAATTATCCCACACCTTAATCTATATATGGCCACCTCATGAAGTTAATTTCATATAAACATGAATGAGATCATTAATATAAATGTCCTGCCATTATCAAATCAAAAAAATGTTTCCACATTTCTTATGTACAATGGTCACAAGTAAATGGTAATCATAAGTAAAAATGGCTCCATGGCCCAGGTAATACAACTACCTACTAAGCTTCTTCTTTTGGAGGCAATAAGAGTCTCAAGGATGACTATTTACCTTAACAAGGGATTATATATACCAATACTACGTAAGTTCTGCACATTGATCCTTTAACAACCTAAAATTGAATTTCATTTTTATGCCAAAATTGTCACTTGCAACCATATAACATTATCTCATAAATTCCATGACCACAGGTAAATCTACTCATCTATAATAGTTAGATGTAATTCCTTCAATCATTTTAATTGCTAGAATATCGATACAAATTCTTTCATAAGCTAAATGAGATTAAGACAGAAAGGGAAGAAACATCATACACACATTCCATGCGTCTAACACCAACTATATCTCACTTGGAGGGAGGAGCAACACCACCCAGTCATGAATCACCTCTAACCACCTGCCCCCCAAGCCGAAGGTCTTGCCAAGGATCAACTGTCCTAAAATGACCAATGCATTGGATATTTAATACCCTCTTTCATGATTTAGTCACCGTGAGCGGCATCCTGCTTTATGGATTTTTCCATTTGCCTAGGTCTTATTCGGAAAAGCTCCTCTTTATCTCCCACATAAAAGCTTTCCTTTATCTCGCAGAAAGCTTTTATATCCAATGGATCTTTATCTCCCATCCATTCGATGGATATTGAATCCATCCAAGCTTATCTAGAATCACATCTAGAAGCTTATCCTGAAATATTCATCTCTATCCCATTCCTCAGGAGATTTGGAAATCATCTCCTCTCTCTTGGTGCTCCACCCTCCAAGTGATTTATTTTATTATTTTATTTAATAATACATTTGCTTTTCACATTACATATCACCTATCTTTCCTCAGCTTAGTTGTAGAATAGTTTAACCCACAAAGGAGGGTATCAAACCTAGCTTTTCTCAGCTTAGGTCTACAACCTTTACACACAAGGGAGGATATCATACCTAGCTCTAACTTAGCTTAGGTTTACAATAATGTAGTACACGATGGAGGGGTGTTACAATCTCTCCCTTCTTTACTTTTTGAGTAATGACTATCTTCATCCTCCTACTTCCACACCTAGTTTTCTTATCTCTATCACTTTTAACTCCTATTCACTATCTCCCATCACACATTAACTTATTCTTCCATAACACCCACTTATTGTCTCTATTTATTTCCCTCTTTATCTTTCTTGGCCCCTTTATCCCTCTATCTCTCGCCATCCCACTACCCACCCATCATAACACAATTTAATTTCCCATCTGTTAAGCAACTAGTTGTAGAAATGCACACACCTTTTAGAGATACAAATGTGCATTTGATTTGATTGCTAGGAATATTCATGTATTTTTCTGATAAAAATGTCCATCCGTTTTAGTGCTAGAAACATGGATACACATTTTCAGATTTAAATTTCCCCAAGTGAGAATCTTATGTACTTGATGACTTCCATTTCATTAGATTAGAGTGTAGGTGAAAAACACAGTGATGGGCTATAAGTACTTGAAGAAATCATTTTTGTGAATATTATATATACTATTATATATATATATATATATATCCATAGAATGATTTCTATAAAATTAATTGTTCTAATTATTTTTAATACACTTTTCTTGCTAAGTATACCAAGATATTTAAAACAAACCCCTGGTCTAATTTTGTTATAAATATTCAAGCATTAATTGTTTGGAAAACAAATTATAGGGTACACTAAAGGACATTGAGGCATACAACCTTTAAAAGAAAAAATGGTTGTTTGATAATGCTAAGAGTCATTTATGTTTCTATAATGCAAGGCCTCATAATGTGAATAATATAATCACTTTCATAACTTAAAAATTAAATATAAAAATAAGAACATAGTTTTCAAAAAGCTTTTATCTCTTTGCTTTTATGGGACATGCATTCAAGAAAATACTCCATTTACTAAACCATTTTTTATTTGTTGCATCCACGCTTTTTCTCTTGCACAATCTATCTTTAGAGACAACCTTAGGTCATCTACCCTCTTCCATTTGATCGATTTTGTTTAAATACCTTAGGACTTCCAGCATAGCAATTGCTTCAATAGGAGTAGTCCCTATTTCACTTAACAAGATATCATAGGGAACTACACTTTTAATCTTAAATTTGATGATAATCAAATGCTTCTGTATTTTCTTAATTTGTCTCCAATGCATATGTCAGAGGTACTACTAGCCCATAGCTCACAACCATAGAGAATCACCGAAATCACTAGAAGTCCAAAAAGATTTTAAGTGGTTTTCCAGTCCCATAACTCTGCCTCTCTACACCTATTTTGAAAAGCATAAAATTCTTTCCAACACCTAAAAGTTATTTTCTTTCTAAAACCGTTCCAGCTTAGATTTTTGTTGAATTGAATTCTAAGGTATTTGTGCTCTGTAACTTCTTCCAGAATGTTTCCTTCAAAGTAGAACTTATGATGGTTATGTTTTCTTTTCTTAGAGAGAGACCACTACTTTCGTTTTGCTAATATTGACTTGCATCCCCACACTTCTATAATAATTATTAGGGGATAGAAAGTGCCCTTGCAAACCAAGAGCCAATTTAGCAATCAGAATAAGGTCATATGCATAGAAAATAAGCCTTATAACAAACTTGCACAAATAGATACCATCACACCCTTGTGAATTTAACCACTCCTTAAGCTCGTCGATATATAAAATAAAAGGGTAGGAGGTAGTGGGCAACCTTTCTTGACCTTAATATCACTTCTAAAACTTTCAAAATTTCCTGCTGAAGTTCTAATTTTGGCTTTTACCTCTTCATACATCTTATGCACAACTGCTCTCAAATGTTTAGGAACCCCATGTTCCTCCATTTTGTGACAAATGCTTTTTTGTAATCAACAAAGCAATAAAAGACTTCTTCCTTCTTATCCCAAACTTTTTCAATGATGTGCCTTGAAGTTATGCAATGACCAATTGAGGAATGTTTAGGTCTAAAACCTACTTGCCCTTTAGCATGCTTATCTCTTTCTTCTGCCCACTTGCTAATTTTGTTTTCTTGCATGCTTCCAAATAACTTTGCAAACAAAATGTTTATCATGATTTTCATATAATTAGAGGGATCATTGATGTCACCGTTGTTGAAAATAGGTATTGCCAGATTAGTTGTTCCATATGTTGGGTGACCTTGTTGTACGATGTTGTTGAATATTTTTGTAATGTGAGGTGCAAGAATCTTGGACCCCCACTTTAGATATTCTGCTTGGAGTTCAGCTAAGTCTTTTTCTTTTCCAACACCCAACTTCTTCATACCCATCTCTACCTCCTGTACCATGAAGAGTTTAGTATCAGTGTGGACCAAGGGGGGAGGTTCAACATTGGGAACCTGCTCATAGAGTTGTCTTGCAAAGTCAAACCATTCAGAAGCTGTAATATTATTTCCAATTTGTATCTTTTTTGATTGGAGCTCCTTCCAAAATAATTTGGGATTACTTTTCCCAAGGAAGATTAGTTCTTCCCTCCTTGAAACCATGAAATCGACCTTTTTCTTGCTTAATAACTACTTGTAAGAATTGAGCTTTATGTTATCCTTGTTTGACTCTTTCCACATTCTCCTTTCCTATTTACATTCCTCATAAAACCAAGCATTAATCGAAAAGAAATTCGTTTCAAACTTCATAATTTTTGTTCTTTTTCACTTTGCAAGTGCACATTGAATTAAATGTGTTAATTCATGACTCTGAAGGCTATGAATTGTAATTTTCTCCTTCTCGAAGAGCCTCTCTAAGTGTCATTTTGAAGGCATTACAATTTCTTGGGGTCAAAATAATTCTGCCCTATGGGATATTTTGTTGGACATGTTGAATTTTTGACTCTAATTATTTCCTTCCAGTCCAGCGAAAACATAAATCATTTGGCTTGTGATCTGATTTCAAATTCCACAGCTGATCTCTAACCAAAACTTCTTCCATTTTCTCACACAAACCATGCTATCAAATTACATAATCTACCAAACTTGCTTCATTGTAAGTATTACAAGTGAAATTATGAAATTGTGGCAAAAAAATCCTCAATTATCAGATAATTTCACTCAATCAATACGAAAATAAAATGAAACAAATATCAAGGATTTTCACTCAGCCACTATCACCTTATTTTTCCCATATATCTCAATTAACATGTTGTATTCCATTAGAGGCTTCAAATATGCTATCAATTTCTTGTTTTTTGATGCTCCATACACTTCACATAATTAAAAATAAAAATGAGACTAAATCTAATGTGTGCAAATTTTTTGGAATTTTCAACAACCTTGTTAATAAGAGATAGAAAAAATTCATAAATTCCTAAAATTCATCTCCCCCCCATTTCAACATCATAAATTTGTTATAATTTAGCTTCTTAAGTAGAAATGTGGAAAAACAATTGTTGAAAAATGCTTCCTTCAACAAAGATATTACCAAGATTCCAATAACCCTTGTTGCAGACACTACTATGAAAATCTAAATGGTAGTGCAATTCCTCTTTAAATTTAATAGAATTTATTAAAATTATTGTAATATTATTTAAGAACGAAACATAACTCGCTGCAAATTTTTCTAACCAAAATCGTTTGACATACATTATCCTCACTCTATATTGAGCCATTTTATCATCTGACCACATGAGGACCTCCATGTCTTATTAAAGATGTGGCACGTCCCACTCGCAACAACATAAAACAAGCTGCAATAAATTGATGCGACTGACTAAGATTTGAAGCATTGAATGCACTTAGGGAAAAAAGAAGAATACAAGGGCATGGGATAGGAAGATCATATTTGATAAATTTTCATAGCAGCACATAGGAACAAGGAGAGAATTTTCCCATGGACATCAATTCTAATAGGAATGGACTACTAAATTTTTCAAATGACACGAAGGAAGTCTATAAATTCCAGAACTCGTACTGGAATAGTGGCGGAGCTATGTGCCAACAATGGTGTGGAGTCATTCATGAAGGAAAAGAAACCGCAAGACATCCCAACTAAGACGTCCTTCATGTTTTCCATGGTTCCTATGGGATCAACGTGATAGAATGAAATATATAATCAGCACTATATCCCTCCAACAATTATCTTCTAGTGCTTACATCTGCCTCATTGAGAGACATTGTTCTCGGCGACCGTTGGTGAAAAGAACACACCCATGCTATACCCCACCTCCCATGCATTGAAGGCAAAGGACACCACGCTCCCTTCCCTGAGCATGTGGGGTGTGGTTGTAATGAATTTGGTTGTACTGACCATGTCAACTCAGGCCTGATGCCTCTAAGACCTCCCCTCATCCCAATCTGGAGTTTTGAATTTCTTTTTAATAATGACGTGGAATGTATATTTAAAATTCATAATTAATTCCATATTATTACTCCTCATTTATTGTTTTTAATTTTAATGAGAAGTATATATATTTTACTTCGAATATCATAACGAATGTATTATTCTCTATTTTATATCTAAAATTAAATTGAGTAAAACTATATATTGTTAGATTGTAATTTTTTGTAGAGAATGGTTTTGTTTATGTAAGGATATATCATATGACATTTTGGTATGGGAGTTAGTGTTTGAGCTTGGTTTCAAATATTTAGGATTAAGATAATTAAGCAATCTTATGTTTGACAATTTAGACATAAAAATAGTATTTAGGGTCTTAGACTTAAGGTTATGCAAGAATAAGGTTAACTAATATATCTATGTTAGGTTGGAATAGTTTATGTTATTTAGGGTAGAGAATGTTAGGCTATGGAAGGTTAGGTTAATGCATGGTAGGATAGGGTTTTGTTATGCTAGGATATTTAAGGGTATCTTAGATCAATGTGTGTTAGACTAGGTTAGCATAGGGTAGGATATGTTAATGTAGACTTGGATTGTGTAGGGTGGTTTGCACCTGATTAAGTTAGGAATATTAAGATAGGCTAAGTTATCTTATGCTATTTTAGTGTTAGGTTGGCCTTTGTTAGATTACTATACATTAGTTTAAAAAAAAATATATGTTGGGTTCAGCTTAGAAAGGAATGGGTAGATTACAGTACTCCACAAAGGATACGATAGGCTAAGTGGATGTAGTATAGTTTAGCATATACTATTATAAGATTAGGATATTGTATTGTAGGGTAGCCAATGTTATGCAAGGCTACAATAGTGTAAATTATGCAAGTGCAATCTAGGTTTGACTAAGTCAACTTATGATGAGGTACAGTAGGTTAGTTAGGTTAGAATAGTTAGTTTAGATTAAGCTAGATTAGGTGAGGTTACAACACGATATGCTACATTAAAATAGGAAAGTGTGATCATCTCAGGGTTTAGATAATATATCTTCAAATTTTTGTGTTGGACTATTAAAACCTGTTTTTGAACTATCATTTCTAACCATTTCTACAAGAAGACAACAACGCTGACAAACACACAAACATTCACTTACTCACACATGAGATCTCTCTTTACCTCTCTCTATCTCCCTCATTTACTCTCTCTTATATTCCCCCATTCAAAAAAAACCCTCAAACTTGGTCTTTGTAACAAACCTCTTTTTCCTACTCGTAAATTTAGCCCTTGGGCTCCAATTAATTAACAAATTCTTCATTTACAGTCAAAATTCGGCTCTTTCCAAGAGTAAATTGAATATGTCTATGTATAATCTTTATTACTTATATGAGGCAGATCTATGATGTGGACTTTTTCATCAATAAGACATTATGTCAATAAATCTTTCGTCATACATCATGCAGTCAGCAACACTCTTTGACGACCTCACACGGGCATTAATGAACAATAAATTAAACTTAAGGTAACTAGCATGGGTGCCTAGCTAGGGATCATGATCCTAAATCCAAATGCATAGTCAAATTGTTTAGTGATATACCTGTTTATGTAACAAGCAAAATCAACTAGACTAGCCCCATAGGATACCATTGTTTGACATGCATGGCTTAGAATATACAGAATTGTTGATTAAATCATTTAGGGCATTTTCCTCTAATTGGTTTGCATGCACACACATCTCATGCTATTAGTTATCACACGCCTTAATCTATATATGGCCACCTCATGAAGTTAATTTCATAGAAACATTAATTAGATCATGAATATAAACACCCTATCATTATAAACTCAAACAAATTCTACCACATTTCTTATGTAAAATGGTAACACGTAAATTCTAATCATAAGTAAAAATAGCTTCCTGGACCAGGTAATACAACTACCTACTAAGCCTATTCTTTTGGAGGCAATAAGAGTCTCAGGCATGGCTATTTACCTTAACAAGGGATTAGATATACCAATACAACATAAGGTCTACACATTGATCCTTTAACAACCTAAATTAGAATTTCATTGTTATGCCAAAATTTTCACTTGCAACCATATAGCATTATCTCATAAATTCCATGAGGACAAGTAAATCTACTCATCTATAACAGTCACATGTAATTCCCTCAATCATTCCAATTGCTAGAAAATTTATACATATTCTTTCATAAGCTAAATGAGATTAAGATACAAAAGGAAGAAACATCATGCACACATTCCATGCATCTGACACCAATTGAATCTCACTTGGAGGGAGGACCACCACCACCTAGCCATGAATCACCTCTAAAGACAAAGATCTTGCCAAGGATCAACTGTCCTCAATTGACCAATGCACTAGGTATTTTATACCCTCTTTCATGATTTAGTTACCATTAGGAATATCTAGCTTTCTGGATTTTTCCATTTGTCTAGGTCTTATTCAGAAAAGCTCGTCTTTATCTCCCACGATGATTTTCCACATAAAATCTTGCCATTATCTCTTGCAAAGCCTTTATGTCTGATGGATCTTTATCTCCCATCCATCCGACGGATATCCAATCCATCCAAGATTATCTAGAATCATATCTAGAAGCTTATCATGAAAGATTCATCTCTATCCCATGCCTCATGATATTTGGCAGTCATCTCCTCTCTCTTGGTGCTACACCTTCCAAGTGATTTATTTTATTAATTTATTTAATAATACATTTTCTTTTCACTTTACATATCACCTAGCTTTCCTCAGCTTAGGTGTAGAATAGTATAACCCACAAAGGAGGATATCAAACCTAGCTTTCCTCAGCTTAGGTGTACAACCTTCAACACACAAGGCAGGATATCATAACTAGATTTAACTTAGCTTAGGTTTACAATAATGTAGTACACGAGGGGCGGGTGTTACATACTCCCCCCCTTAAATTTTACAGCATCCTCGGCATATCAATGCATCATATCCTCGTTCATAGGTAGCTGGTTTCCAAATCAACAGCTTTCATGGCTTTGTCATCCAACGAAATTTTCCTATGTACATTTGGCATGAGGAGTGATACTAGCATCTCTCTTTCTATAGCTACCTGCGACACATTTTTTTCAAAATATTTGTGAGAATTTATCGAGGCAAATTTTAACTATGATAAATATCATAATTTGCTACTATTAAAAAAACTATTGCTTATCGTTTATTTTATCTGAAGAATGCATGTACTATTCTTGCATTCTTTCAAGCCTTTGTGTTCTTCTCGAACACCTACTTCTTGCAGTCTCTCTACATATAATAAATTAGTTAGCATATTTTCCACATTAATATGCCTGTAAGGTCATAGTAGATTATTTCATATCACAATATATTTTCATATACATATATTCATCGTGATTGTATGTATGCCAAACTGTGATGAACCATAGTTACTTATACCAAACTTACTTTCCTTCTTCACGGAATCTCCAATTTTATTTACCTAGCCAGAGATCCATCCAATGACTACTGCATAGATGCACACAAGGTATGTTATATACACCAATACACATTTCATTTTTCAAAATTGTAACATATGTAGTCATATCATCCTATATGTATTGTTGTTCATTGTTCAGCTGAGGTACAATCTAGAATACCATCCTCATGGTATCACCTGCATTACATAAACTTTATCCACATATTTTTCCACCATGTTAGTATCCTACAAACATTCATTTATCATGTTTCATCTATGTAATTAAGAAAGTTTCATGTCATGTTTAAATAACTTCCAGATGTCATATAATAATGTAACATTCATCATGCACACTATAAATAAATCATACCCATACCTTCTAGTTTTGGGATTAAATATGTCACCTATACCAGGTTTTAACAACAATGAAATGTACCATAAGGTAGACTATTGACTATGATACTTAGTCTATCATAGATATTTAAAGTCTCGTGATCACCATAACAAATTTGTCTAGTTCTTAACAATTATTCCACACCTACACAAGTTATGCCATAAGACTAACCATTTTCCTTTTTTATACCTCTAGATCTTGTTGGTCATGCATAATTCAGTGTAGGTATGACCTCATTCAATAACAATATGCATCTGCATACATCTCCCATATAGAGGTTATAAGTGAAATCTATATTATTCATCACTTCACACCGTTTAAATTTTTATGTGAGGTATGACCCAAGGGTATTTACATGTTAGTTCCTTAAATCATCCTTAAACCGAGAGATCAGTTATGAATTCATAGTTTATAGAACAATCATTAGGCCACCCTCAATTTTTCTCATGCATCAATCCCATCATGTTCAATTTCCAAGTATACCTTACCTGGTTACAAAGATGTTTATCATTATTAATGCATGATGTAATATACAATATATTGTATTACATATCTAAACCTAATTCACAATCTCATCCCATGAATTGATATGTTCTTTATGCCTCTTTCATATCTAGGTTAAGATATTAATTTACTTAACTAGAATCCCTAAGGTTCCAACCTATGCATGCTTATTTACTTATGCATAATGAACTTATAAGATTTTGTTTCGTCAAACAATGTGTAATTAGATTATTTTCTTACAAAAATAATTCATCTATTGACAAACCATACCAAAAGTAATTTAAATCATTACTTTGCATGTGAGCTAATCAACACAATGACATTAAATTTGAAAAACAATGTTAAGGTATTTAGTCTTATAAAAGACTTGTCTTTCACATCCTCTATCCCTTCTTGGGATCTTTTAAGCATAACTTAATTTCCTTAAGTTATGTTCTTAACTAGAAACCATACAACTCATCATTTGATTTTGAATATGATTAGAATCAGGCGATGATATTACTAATTTACCTCAATGAGTTTGTATTGTATTACCCTGTGTCCTTGCATAGCATCCATTCCATCTTAGAACAAATATGAGTAAAATGTTTACCATATCATTAACATAGGTGTAATGGTTAAATCTCCACTTTGCCTTTATACATAGGCATCCATTTTAGAGTTTTTTTTAATGATTTTGAAGATAAACATAATTTACCATTTGACCTCAATTACACTACTTATGCAAGCATATCCATGCAGCTCATTGCACCCCCACAATGAGTTCTATGTATAAGGAATCCATGTATTTGTGTACTTAAATAATCATTTATTTTTGTACCTGTATTATTTGTTAAGAAGATTTAGTATGTATTAATATAATGGACATGCTTATCATGGTTGCAATTGTTTAATTATTCTCTATGCATATATGCAATCATCACTTTCCAATCATGACATATAGTTATTGTGTCCTCATAAGAATGCTCAACTATAGCTTAAGTTTTGAACTTTCACAATATATGATAAAATTTTAAGCTCCTTATCTTAGAAAGGGTCTTAATAAAAGTAACTTATTAACCTTAACAAAATTTTACTTCTTTACTTGGCAATCCTCTATGCATGTAAACATACCAGAACAACTTCTCGTAACCATATACTAGATAGGCTCCCCTTTGGGCATCATTTGATCACTACTTACAATCAAAACCTACTTTCTAAAGAGTCTATATGGTAGCAATGAAATATCAACAATATTATATGTAGGACTCTATAATTGTCTCAATTCTCATCCTTCCAACTCAAGGAAACCATCACACATTCTAAACCAACAAATCAATGATTCTATCCCTTAATACCATGAACATTAAAACATGGTCCTTCATTTTTATTTTTATTTTCAATGAGGTTCACATGTTTAAAAACATAAGGATGTGCTATAGCATATTTAATATGATCATACTTTACCTCAGAATTTTGTGAATAATCACACTCCTTATGTGGGTTTCATCTTCTGAACTAATTGTAAGCAAGCTTTTCAAAGCTTAATTTCTAACCACTTATATACTAAAATAGACTAGTCATCTCTTTAATATGGTGCACACATATGTGCAAAGTCACATAACCTTAGGACATAAGATATGTGCAGTTGTGTTCATTTACAAATTACAATACATAAATAAAATGTAGACATAAGGATCCAATTCATTTTGGAAAATACAATGTTCTCAAAAGAATTGGAAATCATTCAAAACCATTCTCATCATAAATTGTACCCTTGCAATTTGTAATATCAAATACCAAACTTTGTGTTCTTCTGGTCGAAAGAGCTCTCTTTTCTCTAGCCATTGTCCTCCTACTGCGAGTATGTAACAATTTTCTTCGAACGGGTCATGAACAAGCAATGCAAAATTTCGACATGGATATAACATTTCGAGCAGTGGATAGTGACTAGCTCAATACTAGTGCTGAGCATCAATCGAGGGTGAAGGAGGGGTGCAATATGTACTTCGACGATGTGAATGTGAATGCGATGCACGTAAATATATTTTGCCATCATAGATAATGTTTTTGATGTTTGACTCTATATGTTAAGGCCATTATGGCTCATTATGGTGTTTTACCTAAATTCCCACATCGCATGTGTAATTCCAAACTCACAATAGATGATTGCGAGAAATTATTGCCATCTTAATGGCTTGAGATTTTAATAAAAAGGCCTCAAGAGGAAAAAATTGCAAATTAAGAGAAATTATATTGCCCATATACTAATTTCTCTTTTTCTATGGCTTGATGAGAATTAAATAGGTTCCCACAAGTTCCTTCTCCCTTTTCTTCCTCATCACATTCTTCGCTAACAATAACAACAACAAAATGCCAGAATCGCTACCGATCATTTTGTATTGAGTGTAAGGTTCCTTGGCACACAGACATTTCTTGTGAAGAATATGCCACTCAGTTGGGCATTGTAAATGAAGAGTTGAATTTGCTTGTAGAGAACAACAAGTGGAAGCGGTGTCCCAACTGCAAACATATGATTGAAGACACTGAAGGTTGCATGCATATAATTTGTAGATACATGATACAAGGGGCCCTGCACGGGCATGCCACAACTCTGAATTAAGATTTCTCCTTTCCCCTTTGCCAGACGAGCAAAATTGACAACAACCTCGAAAGTCCCTTTTGGGGGTCCACTACTGCAGGCTCTGTTGCTCCATGCCCATCACAATGACAACACTCAAGAAGTGCTTCTGTGATCTTTCTTTGACACTTCAATTTTTTGGTCTCGTTCATAAAAGAACTAGAAAATCCCCCATCAGGACAAAAGGCATATCCGTCATTCACTCTTTAATTGCTTTAATTTCATTCTACTTACTA